>CAJNIZ010005827.1:0-13464 GCA_905231905.1 Symbiodinium pilosum | reverse complement strand
TAGCCGGCGTAAGCGGCGTAAGCAAAAACAACAAAGTCATGTCGTAAGCAAAGCTTGGAAAACGTAAGCTACCGTAAGCATTTTTGTTTCCGAAATGAAATAGGATTAGGGTTTTGGGCACTGCTCAGAGGATACAGACGTCCAACATCTAAAAGTCCATGACACCTTTAGACTCTGCAGTCTCGGGGGATGTTGCGCTGCTTGGATTCAGAGAATGGGATTGGCTTTTTTCCACTGGAGTTTTACTGTTAGCATGGGAGATTTGAGATTTTGTTTCTACGCTTTTGCTTTGTCTCGAACACTCGGGAAACTTGGCAGGCAAAGATATCTCTGCAGAGAGCTTGCCGCTGCCGACAACGTGCGATCGGAATGGCACCATCGTCCTGGAAGCTGGCATGACATACCACACGGAGGTGGGGTTGTGCTGTAGAAGCCTGAAGCACTCAAAACCCCGTGTGGCCGCCAGGCAACTGCAGAAGATATTCCCCCCTCCGTATGTATTAAGTGGCGAAATTGACTCCGACCCCGCGACCAATCTGAAGATCTTTCCAGGTGGGCAATCAAAGCATCGATGCGAGCTGCCACGAACGGCAAGGGGCCCTCGGTGCCCGCATCCTGTCCTTCGGAGGTGGCAGCTTTCGAAACTGAATGTTTTGACGAGTAATTTTACCTTGGTTTACATATCTCATACAAGCATTTTCTTGCCTTACAATTAGATTACATCGATATACCTGGACCCTGGATGTCCTCTGTTGTTTGGCATATGCCCTATAAATGTGTAGGTCAAAACCCCAAAAAGGAAGGACATCCAGGGTCCAGGTATGTTCAGGTGTGAAGTTCAAGAACGCGAACGAAGTCACAATCCGGGGGCCGCTCAGTGTGACGATGGCACCAGGCCTTCCGAGTCTCAGCACCCCAGCCCTGCGCAGTGCGGGCAAGTTGGGAGTAGTGTCGCCAGAGGGGACCACAATAGAGTTCAAGGACATTACAAGTTCGGGCATTGGAGCTGGAATTGCTGCGCAAGGTAATATCTCTTTGGAAGGGCCAGGCAGCATGCTGTTTCAGAACCTGCATACTGTCGTGGACGGTGCAGGAGCCTACAGCCCGCAGTGGGTCCACAGCACAGTCGCACATCTAGTGTTCAGAAATTGTTCGGCAGGAGTTGCAGGCGGTGCGATCCATGCCTTCAGAGGTGTGTACTTCAACAACAATGGCACAGTTGTATTTGATAGATGCACCTCGTTGTGGCGCGGGGGCGCAGTGGGAACCAGGGCCTCGGTGAAGCTGATGGGCATGGGCACGTTTGTGTTCCGACGCTGCAGCTCAGCTGGCAGTGTGCTCGGTGGCGGCGCAGTGAGTGCAATGGAAGACGTGGTGGTGCAGCTGTCGCCGGGAGGTTCTGCGTCATTTCAGCAGTGCAAAGCAACAAGCCCTGCCGCTGGCGGTTCTGGCGGTGCAATCTGGAGCCGTCGCAGCATCAATATTAGCAGTGGCTTTGTAGAGTTCAGTGGATGCTCCTCCACATCGGGACAAGGCCATGCAATGACTGCCGCCAACGGCGGTGTGCACATGGCATGGGAGACTCGCGTGAAGCTCGCGGACATGCAAGATTTTGGCGGCTGGCTGATACATGCTAGCTCTGTTATCGTTCCAACAGACAGCGATGTTCTTCCCCGAGATGTCTCTGCTGAAGCACTTTTGGCAACGAAGCCTGCAGGCCAGAGCAACAACCAGTGTCCGGCCGGTTCAAGGTTTCAGTTTGATGCAGACGGGTATCTGATTGAGGGTGTGTGCGAATGGTGCAGTGTTGGCCAGGCGTCTCTTGCCCTTACATCTGTGGAAGTCGAACACAAGGTCTTGGTGCCCCAGACTGGCATGCAGCTCGTACTTATGCGCGGCACTTCGCCAAATGTTTTCAAGTCGTTCAACGATTCAATCCGCGCAAAATATGGAAGGACAGAGAGTCAGACTTGCGCAGATGATTCGAGTTGTCTCGGCATAACAAAGGGCTCTGTGGGGATTTTCAATTTTCACGGGAAAATCGTGTCGGGCCATCGTCCCCAGTGGGGATATGACAACAAGCTGGCTTTCACTTTCACTGATGCAGGACGCTTGGAAGCTGATGACGGCGATTTTTTAGCTGTGCCAGCCGACTTGCTTGCAGCGGGGGTCCCGGTGTATCTCATTCGTGGGGCAGACAAGTTGTCCTGGCCCAAAAGCAGCCATAGTGACCTTTTCCTCATGGACAAGAATGGAATCATCAGTCCGCAGCTTGCGCCCAAACTGGCTTTCGGCATAGATCATGATGTCACCTACACCTTCCGGCCCCGGAACCCTCATGAAGCATGCCTTCCTTGCCACCAACTTGCCCCAGAGTTATTTGACAAGATCCAGTGCGACGGAGGCACGCAAGTTCAATCTGCTGCCGGCTATATGATCCTCCATACGCAAGGCAGTCGAAAGGTCCACGTCCACAAGTGCCCCAACAAGGCCGCTTGTCCCGGAAGCAAGCTAAGGCTCACGGCTGAGGGCCAGACGTCTTCTCGCAGCGTTTTGTGCGCAGAAGGCTACCAGCGCAGTCCAGGCTGTATACTTTGCAGCCCTGGGTATGGCCGTCCACCGCTGGACCCTTTCATTTGCCAGGCACCAATGAACCAAAAAAAACCAAGAAATCAGAGCTGCATGGGAGTCACTCATAGTTCACTGAAGGCACGCGTTCCTCCCCAGCCTCCTACCCTCAAGCATGTTCCCTGGAGGCGTGCGGCAGTGCATCTCACGTGCAGCAGATCAGTTTGGCCACGTTGGCCAGCGGCATCTTTTTCGCCATCGCATTAAACTCAGCTAGGCCACGCCGTGGAACCCAGCAGATCTTCAAGGTGCACACGTCAGTGCTCCCTTCACATCGCAACACACTGTGTGAAATCCTTGCATCCGTTATTCCCCTGATATCAAAGGGCTCCCCCCAATGTAAATACTCCGAACCGCGTTTAATAGATATTAGGGGGTCATTTATCGCACGACTCGAACATTAGGGGGTGCATGTAATAGGATCCCATTGAAATCTTATTAAGTCGTATGAAATTTGATCAAATCTAATAAAGGACTATTTCGAATTAGCCCCTTATAAGGGACAATTTCAGATCAGGGCCTTATAAGGGCCTATTTCAAATTAAGGCCTTATCAGGGGCTATATCAAATTAGGGCCTTATAAGGGACAATTTCAAATTAGGGCCTTGTTAGGGGCAATTTCAAATTAGGCGTGAATTCGGGATTATTTCAAATCAGGGCCTTATCAGAGACTTTTCCAAATTAAGGCCGTATTAGGGACCATTTTCAAATTCGGGCTTTATTAGGGGATATTTCAAATTTCGGCTGATTGAAGACTATTCCAAATTAGGGCCTTATTGGGCTCTATTCCAAATTAGGGCCTCATTCGGGACCATTTCAAACTAGGGCCTAATTAGGGACTATTTCAAAGTCAGTGCCGTTTAGCAACAATTTTCAATTAGGGCCTTATTAGGGCCTATATCAAATTACGCCCTTATTCGGGACTATTTCAGAACTGGCCTCATCCGGGACTAATTCAACATGGAGCCTTATTCAGGACTATTTCAAAATTAGGGGCTTATTAGGGACAATTTCAAATTAAGGCCTTATTAGGGACTATTTCAAATTAGGGTCTTATTACGGGCAATTTCAAATGAGGGTCTAATTGGGGACTATGACATAGGGACTGTTCCAAATTAGGGCCTGGGAATCGTTTTTTTTGAATTATTCTATATAAGCTGCCTTTATAAAAACCATTCAAAACAAACAAAACCGTAGCATATTTCAGAATTTAGAATTCTGGCGAACCCGTATTCAATATTGGTGGGGGTGTAATAGTCGGGGGAAGCGATTACTTCCAGCCCGAAACCCCAGAAGCCCACACCCAGCCCGAGCCTTCATTGCCTTGAGGTGTTCCTTGCGTTCTTAACGATCTCCTGCCGCAGCCTCTCCGCTGTACCGTACACATTGCAATTCCAGCGGCTGAAGCAACCCTGACTGCAATTGGAGTCCTAAACCCTAAACCCTAAACCCTAAACCTTTACTCATCAGCCTCAGAGCCGGCTGTCCAGCTCAGGGGAGATCTCCTGGCTTCTGCAAAGATGCTTTCTGAGTGGATCTTCGCCTTGGAGGTGGTGATCAACGCTGAGCCTGGGCTTTTCGGCTGTTATCTTAAGCAGACATAGTGTGGAGCATGTGCAGGTGTACAAATCACGGTGTAGAACAGATGTGGGCAACAAATGCATGCAAAGCCTTACAGACAGCATCTTGCTGTTAGTACTGTTTAGGTCAAGGCTGGGGCCTTGCCACTTGCTGTGTATTTGGGCGGGGCGTACATGCTGACTCAAACTGCGGCCAAAACACGGGCACTGTTTGTTTATCATACGTAGTCATTGGCGTACGCAAGGGCTGAGCTGAACTCAAAACTCACAGCTCGGTTTTGGGACTTTTTAGATTCTGGAAGCTGAGCCAAAGCACTGCAAAGGCATCCCACCACACAGTATTTCTGCTAGACAGACCCTATTCTAGGAAACCCAAGAGAGCATCCACGGCATATGCAAGGCCTTGCTTTCCATATCGTGGTCCAAATCAAAATTACAGATCAAGCTAGAGATCCAAACAAAGTGATAGACATCATCAGCTAGGTCCTCCGGCGCCAACTCCTTCGATTGCTGGGGTGTCGCCAAGGGCCCCGTGGATGTGATCTCAAGCCTCGGACTCTCCTGGTCCATTCCATCCGTCCTTCTACTGATGCTCGGCCGAGAGAAGTGTAAATCTCGGTTTGTTCATAAGGCGCTTTGCAGGGTGTCCAGGATCTATATGAGAGGATCTCTTAGAGCTCCAAACTGATATGTTTCTGATTGAGTACCGTCTACAAGCTGTACGCCGCATGCCACAGCTTTCGGATTTGGCAAACATTCGAGGCTTTCATTGTGCTGCCTCGGGCCGCGATCTTGGCTGCACTGCCTGGTCGTTTCTTGGCCTACAATAAGTAATCCCCTGCCCCAAACAATGGATGCTCCGAATATTCGCGTTCATCTGTAGGTGAGGGGGAGTTTGACGGGGGAAGAATCTAATCCTGTAGCATGGCCCGTGTCCACTACCCTTAAGCTCCAGGAAGTTTTCCGCTGCACCGGACCCCAAACCCCAAACCCTAAAACCTAAGCCAGGAAAAGAGGGGCTGCCACCAAAAAAGGCATAAGCCGTGACCCAAGGTTTGGGGGAATGTTTTCATCCCGGCCCTCATGGGGGCTGCAGCCAGACTGATGCCATGTTTCTCCACGCAGGAGCTGGGCAAACCTCACCCAACCTCGCCCTAAATGGATGTGGCTTACATAGGGAAAAATACCTAACTGGCCCTGGTTTAGGATGCGAAATCATTTTCAGTTACCTCCAGGAGCACCGAGAGCGCATTCTCATGTATAACGCTGCCTACGAAACTCAGTGTGCTTCCACCCTTCAGGACTTCTGGCATGCATAGTAGGCCGGTACTAGCATAGGAAAAGAGAGATGCTGGGCATAGACTTTTGGAGGAGATGCTGGGGCTCCAGCGCTTTCGGCTAGCAGTGGGGACTGCGTCCTTTCTCATTCTCATTGGCCCAATCCTGTGGCTGTGGCTTGCAGCACGCGACCCCGCGCTGGGAAAGACACCCGAGCGACAGCAGACTGTTGGCTTCTTGGTCACCGGCTACAAGCCTTGGCTACGCTGGTGGGAAGTGACAGTGCTGGCCAGAAAGTCTGCCATTTTCATCGTGGCAACGTGGTTCCCCATGTCATTTGCGCCTGGAGCACATCTTGCCTATTTGTTGCTCATCGTGGTGGTTGCGGAGCTCGTTCACAGTACCGTGCGGCCATACAGCAGCCCGTTTCTAAACCGTCTTGAGGGTCAAGCACTTGGGATCTCATCAGTATGTGTGGTGCTGGTGATTTCGTTGCTGGTGGAGTGGCCATTCAAGCCGTATGCTATCTATGTTGGCAGCTGCGCCATCTTGTTCCTACTTACGGCCGGTGTGTACTCGTATTTCTTTTACCTCTACATTTGCGCTCTACTCGTGAAGGAAGATGCGGAGGTGCAGAGGGACACTGAAGATTCTGAAGACTAAGCATCAAGAGGAAATTACGTCTCACCAGGAGCAAGTGCGGCCTTGCATGTTTGATGTCCTGCTACGTCCCAAATGTACAGTCGAGACAGCTTGGGCTGTTGTTTTGGAGTGGGCGCAGTAGAACGATTGGTTGACGCATTCATTTGCCCGTCCGAATTGGCGATACACAAGATCTTCGTACGTGCCCCACACTTCCAATATTGCATCCCAAAGTCCTCCAGTTGAAGCCTTACATGGCATAGACTACAGAAACTGAAGGCTTGTTGGCTCTAAGTTCGGTTAGTCAGTCCTCCTTACAGTAACTGTTGCCACAATGTGAACCTAGGTCTAGGGAATGAGCCAAGGGCTACCTAAACCCCAAAAGTATGCAAGTTAATGGCCCCAAACCCACAATAACAGCCATAAAGGTTTTACATACTTTTGGGGTTTAGGTAAAGACAAGGACATTCCTTGTTACGAGGAGGTACGTACAGGCAGACCGACATTGATTCGAGCAGCCTGAATGCCTGAAACCTAAGGGTTTAGGGTTTAGGGTTTAGGCTCCCATCCCGAAGCCCCAAGTTCCAACATGCTTTTAAGGTTTAGGATTTAGGTTTTAAGGTGTAGGGTCCCTAAATCCTTCTGAGCAGAAGTCCCTGATCCCGAAACCCGAAAGTATAATCCTCGATTCAGAATTCCTACTCACCCCTCAAGGCTCTGCTTTCCTGCTAACGACTCGGGTAGCTCCTCAGGACCCCAAAAGTAGTTAGGGTTTAGGGTTTAGGGGTTTAGGGTTTAGGGATTTAGGGTTTAGGGATTTAGGGATTTAGGGTTTACCTGGACCCCAGAAGTATGTAGAATAATGGCCTTTTGGGTCGGGTCTAGGTAGGGTTTAGTTCCAAACCTGCGGGGGAAGACAGAGCCTCTGAGAAATCGTAGGTTCCCTGCATCCAAACCTTCAACTCTAAGTGTTAAGCCTTAAACCTAAACCTTGCAGGTTTTGGGGTGTTTTAGGGTTTGTAGGGCTTAGGATTTGAACCCTAGGGCTTAGGATTTGAACCCTAGGGTTTAGGGTTTTAACCCTAAACCCTAGACCTTATATCCCAAACCCTAAACCCCGAATTCCTAAGCCCTAAACCCTATAAATCCTAAACCCCAAACCCTAAACCCCAAATAAAGTTTGGAGGAGTCCTTCCGCCCCCAAGGAAAGCACGCCAGAGCTTGAAGCGGGTGGAATCCCGGGGCCCGCCGCACCTGCCCTGCCCTTCCTGCGTGGATGTGGACAAACAGAACTTTCAGGCTACGAGGTTTAGGGTTTAGGGTTCAGGGTTTAGGGTTTAGGGTTCGGGGTTAAGGGTGTAGGGTTTAGGATTCAGGGTTTAGGGTTGGTTTCGGGCTTGGGATTTAGGGTTTAGGGGTTTAGGGTTAAGGGTTTAGGATTTTGGGTTTAGGGTTTAGAGTTCAGGGTTAAAGGTTTAGGGTTTAGGATCTAGGGTTTAGGGTTCCGGGGTTTATGAGTATAGGATTTAGAGTGTAGGGCTTTGGGTGTAAGATTTAGGGTTCAGGGTTACGAAGGGACACTAGACTGGGTTAACGGAACAAAACTGGAAACTACCAGACCACGGACAATCGAGTGGAAAGCACTTTCCGTATTGCGGAGAATCGGTTGGAAAGGAAATGGAACTCTAAGCCCTCCACCGCACTGGACTTATGGAGCCAAGCAGTGGTGTTTAGGGTTCAGGGTTTATCATGGTATGTCTGAGACTGATTTAGGATTTCGGGCTTTAAGGGGAGTATGAGTATGGATAGACAACACAGCAGAAACTGGGTTTAGGTAGGGACCCCCAAAACAGTATGACTAGTGCCCCTTGTGATTAACAGACCTGCCAAGCAGGCAGGTGTTGGGATTGGGGTTCAGGGTTCGGGATTTAGGCTTCAGTATTTAGGGGTTATTTGGCTTTTTGGAAGTACCTAAACCTCAAAAGCATATAAAATAATAGACCTAAACCCATAGTAACAGCCATAAAGGCCATTATTTTACATATTCTTGGGGTTCAGGTAGGATTTTAGGGTTTAGGTATTCAAGGGATTAGGGTTTGCGGCTCAAGATGGGCTTTGCGCTTAATTGTTGATCCCCATTAGCGTGGGGAGCCTTATTCGTGGGAAGCTTTGCCAAATTTGTTCCGCATACCCTGTTTCGGTTGGGGGCCCTTAATTGTGCGAAGTTTCGTGGCCGGAAAACTATTCTTGAGAAGAATTTAAATCAAGATCCTGCTGAAACCCTTCTGAGCTTAGACTTGAGCCGATCCCGATCCCTCCTATTGAACTTTATGCATTTAAAGCTAAAAATCCAAATTTGTTTGGGGGTGGGCCGGAGCGACCCTACTCGCGAACCCACATTAATTTGGATTAGGGCTTGAGTATGCCAGTTCAGGGTTTGGAATCACAGTGGTTTATGCGATATCGGTACATGGAGCCTCTGCTTCAGATGCTAGTTCCCAAATCGAGAGTTAGGCTTGGGTCGTCATTTCCAGGCTGTTTGGATTTAGGTGATTCTTCGACGGATCATGCGTCTTTCCTGGCGTGACGTTCTGTTTGCCTCGAAGCCATGATCTTGATCCGTACTGTGGACCCACCCAAACTCCCTTACCTAAACCCGAAGAGCGAGTAAAACAATAGCCCCACACCCAAAAATGTACCAAAAGGCCATTATTCTGCATACTTTGGGGTTCAGGTAGCCTTCAGAGCATAGACTTGGAGCCCAAGATCCTACAGAGTAGGGTGCAAAGTTTACGGTGAGTTTGCTTTATTTAGGGTTTAGGGCGGGCTTCCTAACCTTAAGGATCCAAAGAACCCCATGTAGGTCCTACTTATTGGTCAAGTATACTATACCTTATATGAACCATCCCCTTAATACACCCTAGAGTAGTTCCCTATATAACCTCCCTTTAAGGAATATATGGCTCATATGATTCAAGTATACTATATCCCTTCAGGGCCAAATGCAGGTATCATTTGTATACTTGGATCCCTAGGGTGAAGCAAGCGTCACACAACACAGACCCGCAATTTTGGCCCACTCAACACGAAGCCTCAAACCCTGAACCCCTAAACCCTTAAACCCATAAACCCTAAAGCCCTAAACCCCGAAACCCTCACCCATAAGCCCTTAAACCCATAAACCCTAAACCCTGAAACCCCGAAACCCTCACCCTAAGCCCTTGAACATCGAGCATCAGAGTTCGCAGGAGTTGGTTTTGGACACGAAGCAAGACATGCTCATTGAGTTGCCAGGCATTAAGGATTTAGGCTTTAAGGGTTTTAGGGTTTAAGGTTTAGGGTGTGAAAAGAGAAACTAGCAAGGTGATCCCCGCAGACCCCTGGTTTGAGACTATACCATCTACCCTCCCAAAATCCTGGTCCAATTATGTAAGACGTTATATACATTACCATGGGCATGGAAACGCAGTGCAACTTCGAAGTGTTTTAGAGTTTAGGGCTCTCAGCCGGAATCATAAACCCTAAAAGGGTTGCGGAATGTAGGTTGGGGCTAATAGGATTTGGGTCTCAGGTCCAGTCCCTCAGGGTACAAGTACCCAATAATCATATACTTACCCAAAACCTCTACTACGATCACTCTTCCCAAAATCCCAAGTACCTAATTATTGGATACATGGACCCTTTGGGTAAGTTGGTCTTCATGTTTTTCTCGCTGCTTCAACCCTAGAAGCTGGAGCTGCGCTTTAAAACTCCTGCGGGCTTGCTGGTTTTGAGAAGAGGCCCTGCGCAAGACATTTCGAAGTACGGTTGATTGGGGTAAGGTTTAAGGGCCCACGGTTTGGGGTCTAGAGTGCATTTGGGTGCCATGAAAAATTTCTGGCTCGAGAAGGAACCTCTTAGAGTCCGGATACCCACACATTGGGGCGCCTAGATACAAGAATCCAGATGGTTTTGGGCACAAAAAATCACATTCTGGGTGCTGGGATTCCCCTAAACCCTAAGCCTTGAATCCGAAACCCTAAACCCTAACACAAGCATGGAAGCCCGCAGACCTTGCTGTTGGGGTGGATGACAATCAAACCCGGGTTCTCAACACGTTGGCGAAAATCTTTGTCCATATATGAAGATACCGGAAGCAAATTTCTGCGAATGAAACTACTATAGTGCTGGTGGTTACATATCTATATTCAAAAGCTTTGAGTTTTTTTAATCATATTCATATAAAGGCTACATGAGAGATCCATTCCTCCGGTCTGCGTTGACATGGAATGACTGGCAGTGTAAGGTTCTATTCCCCGATGTGCGGTCACTGCACACACTTTGCGTCTACCTACGCAGAGATTGCCACGCGCTTGGCAGAGGACAGATCTACTCAAAACGTTTAGGGCTCAGGGTTTAGGGTTTAGGGTTTAGGTTCAAAACGTTTAGGGTTCAGGGTTTAGGGTTTCAGCTTACACCTTGGGTACGGCCCTCACTCTGTAACAACTGGATGACATTTAATATATGGGTGGTTGTCGAAATTATGGTCCCTTTTTTTGGTTACCCTAAATATTAGGTGCCGTATTATAATAGGGACCCATAAAAGGGACCATACTTTTGACAACCAACCATATAGTTACATATAGGTGGACCCCCCACCTAGTAATAGTGATTATTATGGATAATAAGGATTATATGAGGGTCCTCTTATAGTCCTATTGTACCACTATTACAGGGTGGGGGGTCCTCCTAACATATACAGCCCGCAGGATGACCGGAAGATAGACTCTTACAGGGGATATTTTAGGGCTATATTGGGGATATATTGGGATAATGGGAAAAGAAAATGGAAACTATAGGGATTCTAGGAATCATCTAGGGGTTGTATAGGGATTTAAGGATGCAGCAGCCAACCTAAACCTCGAAACCCCCAGAATCCATGGAATCCCTTTTTGTGAGTCCAGAGAATCCCTTTAAGGAGTTGTTCAAAAGTCCAAGTTCTTCAAAAGGGTTTAGGTATAGGGTTTCAGTAGGTTCCTGATTAAACTTAAGTAGCATCCTCTGAGAACTTACTAGATGTGCGGCTTGATGTGTTTTGGCTGCCTGCGCTCCTACGACTTCTAAATGTGAAAGGATAGACTTTGCTTGGGCCTAGGAAACTCCGCAACTGCGGAAAAATGCATACCCGCTGTCACCCGGACCCTAAATATACCCCTTTAAGCAACACACATGCCGCTGCTGGGCTGCGGCGGAGGCACGTGTATGAACGTTTGCATGATTACATTCAAGCCGTCTCGCTTTAATGTCTGTAAAGGGCCACGGGTTGTCCGTTGATGCTTACCCAACGCTGGGTTCTGCGGCACAAACGCCCACAGAGAACGGGCAAACCTCTTAAGACCCCAAGTACCCAAAGATCACCATGCCAGAAGCCTTGACACACAGCACCGTTGTGATGACGGACCGTCGGCTGCTCGCCTTGATAAGAATTTCTCTAAGCATAACAGTGCAGTAGCAGGGCAGAGCACCTGCAGCACAAGTAGGGGTAGAAGTGAAAGTAGTAGAACTCAGCAGAGGTAGCTGCATACGTAGTGGATGTATGTCTAAACCCTAAAACCTGAACCCTAATCCCCCGACCCGGACCCTAAACCAAAAACCCCAATCCGCAATCTGTCGGAAGGATGGCGAAGTCACCCCTGCACGAATGGACATGTACAGTCAGCTGGGCAGCATGTTAGAGGTTTCCTCATAGCAAGGCTCAAAGGTACCTCCAAACGGGTTTTGGGTTCAGACTGCAATCCCGCATGGTTGCTTCCCATGTTTTTGTATCTCAGGGTTTTGGGTTTCGGGTTTTGGTTTTAAGGTTTAGGGCTTAGGCGGTTCGGTTCAGGCTCCGAGGGCTACGGTTACGCTTTAGAGGGATTACCTGAGGTCATGTACCCATCAGAAGGGGTTCCAATGTGGTGGCATTTGTACCTTTTGTTTAGGGTCGTGGTTGCCCGAGGAAGGGCCGGAGACTCTGGGTTGCAGCGTCTGGGCTTGAGCAAACAGAGAGCAAGAGATGAAAGGACGAGGAAATGCGCCAGCGGCAAAGTTGAGAAGCGAGCACTTCAGCGTCGGAGGAACATTGGCAACAAGTTGGTCATGAGCTTCATAAGCCTTCGCGCAAATGTGTTGGCTGGCTTCCAAGTTCCTCCTCGCAGCTCTTGGATCTGGGCTTACAGGATGCGGGCCCATCTCCTTCTACCCGCCCCTCAATGTCGTCAACTCCGATTCATTCCAAGTACCTGCGCTTTCGCAAGACCAAGGAGGCTCCCAGGAAGGGAGTGACTGCTTGCAATCGGAGTTGAAAGGCGGGGGCAACCAATACTCGAAGGAAATCATGAAGGGTTTGGGGGCTTCAGGGTGCGAGGGGTGAGGTTTGAAGGTTAGGGCTCAAGGGTCTAGAGTTCAGGGTTTTTAGTGGAGGGTGTCAGGACATAGGAAAAGCAGGACGGGCTGCAGGCAAGCTAACAAGCAACACCACTGCAGCTAATTGCAGCACCCTCCCTTTGATAAGGTGATTTGGGTAACCCCAAACCCTGAATCCTACACTCTAAACGCTAAGCCTTAACCTAAACCCTAAGTCGCCCCGGTAAGCGCCCAATCCCCACAAGCCTGGTGGCCTATCAAAATCCTATGAGCCCGATGGCGTCTGAATTTCTGGGCTTGCGGTTAGCAAGATCCTCTCACTATCCTGAACCCAGGTTTAGAGTTTAGGATTTATGTTTTAAGCGTAAACCCCAATTTTAAACGGAAATTTGATCCTAAGGCAACGATTTGCCCAAAGTGGCAACGGATGCTGGTTTCGACATCAACGCTCCTGGCTTGCATTATAGACCACTATGGGCTATTAGACCTTAAGGGTACCTTAATCTACCCTTAATAGGGTCCTAATAAGGAATGTTAGGTCCCTAAACCCTAAACCCTAAACTATAGTTGCCTTGGGTCCTAATAGGGAATCTTAGGGTCTAAGAGCCCATATAATCCTAAACCCTAAGCCCTATTGTCCCTAAACCCTGAACCCTAATCTACCCGTAATAGGATCCTAATAAGGAATGTTAGGGTCTAATAGCCCAAGAAATGGGAGGGCTTTAGGGAGCCCGGGGCTACCAAAAGCAAAATCTCCTGAGGTCCTTAAATCCCTCAACCCTTCAACCCTGTTTAGGGTTTAGGGTTTAGGGGTTCAAGGGTTCAAGGGGTTTAGGGTTTTAGGGTTTAGGGTTTAGGGGTTTAGGGTTTTAGGGTTTAGGGTTTAGGGGTTTAGGGGTTCAGGGTTTAGGGTTTAGACCCCAAACCCTGATACTTAAACCCTAAACCA
>CAJNIZ010005826.1:0-18667 GCA_905231905.1 Symbiodinium pilosum | reverse complement strand
GGAAGCGGGCGCGGGATACCCCCCCCCTCCTCCCTGCGTTGCAGGAACCAGAGCCCTGGAAGTGGAATTCGCAGAAATGAGACCTTGCTTCGAAATCCACTACCTATCAACCACCCTGAGGCTTGCACTTTCAACTTTTGTGTGATCCGTGCCGGACACCAACGACGAATGCCAGGGCGGGCTAGACGCATGGTAAATATAGCAACGTTCAGCTTCCAACAACGTATCAACATGATCGTCTATCAAGAGGCCAAGCTCGACAGGACCAAGCGAGCGTGCTGCGTCGACCTTGCCTGCGCAACCCGTTTGCAAGGGTGGATTGAGTCAACAGCATCTGCTAGGCCTTCAGGGGCATTTGCTGAGCGCAAAAGCTCTTGAAAATTCTCGCCACGTACCAAGCGGGATATCACAAAGATTCGGACGTTGGGAAGAGCCCTTGGAGGGCGTGTCCTAGGGGTGCAGCTATGTTGTCTCAAGGTTGGTCGCTACCGGGAGACGAGAAGGAAGAGGACATCGTACGTGTCCAGGGTTTGATCAAAGGGCCCAGGTGCAGGATGCAGAAATTGTTAGGTTAAGGAGGGAGCTAGATGAGGCAGCCCCTGACTTGTGTTTGTGCAGTCCGCCTAGACCGGCCCTCGAGTCTCCAGACTACAGCGGGAGCTGAAGTTGCAGCTCAAGAGTTGCAAGTCTGACCGACTCGGGTTGATTTTCGAGCAGACGACGGAGCTGGCAAGACGAATCAGCCGCTCAATGCCAGGCGGGCTGGGCGTGCAAGCAAAGATCTTGCGTTTTTCTTACAATTGGAGAGGGGTAGGCTTGGAATGTTAGTAGAAAGATGTTTGCTGACATTGAAGGGCGCCGGACCCAGCCTTGCGGATGTTGCGGCGTTTTGGGACAAGTGCGAGTACGTCCTCTCAACCATCCCAGCTATGGAAATGCAGAGAGAACCGACGTTTTTCAACCATTTTGTGGATGAACTGGAAAGATGTACGGGCGGCAAAAATCCGTAAGCGCAGGAAAGGAGCCACGATCGAACGACGGAATGATTGCGGGGGCAGGTTCAGATCGCTATAGATCACGTGCGCCGCAACAAAAACCGCTTGGGCTTCAAGAATTTTTGGAAGCTGTGTCCCCACAACGTCACCTTTGTTGAGGTGACAAGCCTACAAACCTGCGCTTCATGCCGCCGCATAACAGCGAGGCGAAGGAAGAAGCCGAGGAAAAGAACCAGAAATTTGAGAGTGAGGGCAAGGAGGACGACGAGGCCATAAGGCCACAGGGAGAAGGAAGGCAAACGTGAAGAGGCCGGGTACCGGCAGCGCCAGAACTCTTAGTTCCCTGCAGAGTCAGTTGCCAAGATGACTGCAGCGCAAACGGCCAAGACCTCGAGTATGTTCTTTGCGCATGACCTGTGCGTGTCAGCCGACTGTGCCTTGCCTTGTGACGAGGCCAAGCGGCAGTTGCCGCGAAGAGAAGCTGCTGTGCAACTGCAGCAGGGCTCACCCCAACGGTTGGAAGCTGCTGTAGGCGCTGTAGACGGTGCTGGAGATTCACCCGAAAAAGGCGTACTTGCGTGTTCAAATGGTTGGGAGCTTCATACAGAGAATGAAAGGGGATCAACGTTTTACGAAGATTCTGTTCTACGTTCTAACTTGTCTAGCAGATAACATTTTGAAATCAGGCACAATTCACAGCTGGCGCAGCGCAAAATGCCGAAGTTCGAGGCTATAGCTTTGAGCCAAGCTCAGCAGTCATCGTGGTAGCAGTGGCCACACCGAAGCTGTTTCCAGCCAGCGATTCTCCCTGCTTTCTCACATTTTGGCTATCTTTATCAATGGAAGGAGAGCGTCAGTGGTTACGCGATGACAATCATGATCATGACCATGATTCTTACAATGCAAGGCTTGCTGCGACTGGTCCGCCGCCATGATTTCCCCAGCCAAGTGGCCATGGAGATTGCGTGGAATTCGGCTGAAACCGTTTCTAGTTGACTTCGTGATGATGTTGCAAGCCCGCGCGTGCGTACCGTGGCCCTAGAAGGCGTCCTCAGTGGTCATTTTTGTTTTTTGGGCAGAAAAGTGCAGCCGATCGGCGAGGGACGCCAAAGATCAGCCGAGCAGGGGCGTGAAGAAGAAGAACTTAAGCGCAAGCGTCATGCCCCCCGTGCAATGGCATGCCACTGAGTTTCTTCTGCCGGACCCTGCTGGAAGTCTGGGCCAGGCAAGTCTAGGGTTGGCAGCAGTCCTCAATTGTGCAGGCCTTGGCTCCCGCTTGTCTGTGACCTCCACCCCCCGTGTTCAGATTTTGCTTTGTGCTGCAGCTTGTGAACTCACGGGCGCGAGGATCTGCGTGTGCCAGACTACTTGTGACGTCGCGTAGGATTTCAACGTGATATCGGCTCCACCTCGGCCTTCGCAACTTCGCGCGATTCTCAGCTTGACCCACCTTGATTTGACCCAAGTTCTCCCCTGCTGGATAAAGCTCTGTGATTCCCGACATTTCATCGGCTCAGGGATCAGCAGGGCACGATCCTCTACCAACTCAGCCTCATACGGAATGGCTCTGGAATGGGTGCTGCGCAGTAGCTCAAACAACGTCCCCATCGTTGAAAGGTTCTTTGTAAGTTTTCATCCGAACGAAACTTGGCATTCTTGGGTTTGCGTCCAGTGGCGCAATTTGCTTTAGCACACCCGCCGCAAGGCTGTGGCGCCGCCGAAACATTCACGTGTCCGCCGCAAGGCTGTGGCGCCGCTGAAACATTCACGTGTCCGGGCGGGTCCTGCAACCAACTTTACGCAACGTACAGTGTCAGGCGAGGGAATGTAGCGTGCGACGGTGCAAGTCTTTTTCCAGATGCTCATCCAAGGAGAGCTCATTGAGCAGCTTGTCAAGATCCGTCTCCACGTCTTTCTTATCATCATCTACATCTTCGCAGAAGTCGCTTGTTTCACTTGACTTCGACATTGCCAGTAATGCAGACGCGCCCGAGTCCCGAATCACTGCATTCCGGATCAATTCATCATGAGCAGGAGCCCTGCGACAGCCCAAAACGACACCCCTTGAGCCTCCCCAATGTTGCCATCGTGGCCGCTGTTATCTGAACCTGGCTCATCACTGCCGCAAGCGCAACGAACATGAGCAGGGAGGGGCCATGAAACTTCATATTCACTGTCTGATGGGGTCTTGGCGATAGTTCAACAGAGCTCTGACAACGGTAAACCTGTGAGGTTGCTCCTGCGCCTTAAGCGCCTCGAGCTTTTATCGCCCCCCACCCCCCCTCAAGGCCAAGGTGCCGATTCTTACTGGCAGTTCCTGCCATGCTCATAGAGCGGCGCCTTTGCAGATGGATGTCGCGCCGCCGGGGGTTGAGTTTGAGGCAAAGCAAGAGGTGCCATCAGGCAACGCTAAGATGAAAGTCCCGCGTGCAGCAGGGAGGGCCAAATTCAAGTTTCGTTGCTCTCCGGACTCTCGGATGGCGAGAAGTACAGCGTGACGCATTTCCGCATGAACTTCCCCAGGGTAGCCAGGGCTGCGCTTGCCCAATGGGGCAGAACGCGCCAGCGTGAAGGCAGGGGTCGACCTTCAATGCACGTGATGTTTTGTTTCAGGGTGTGCCTCTGGCCGTACGGGTTAATAAGTAGCTGCGATGGAACACAAGCAACCTTGAGGGGTTTGAGCGGCAACAAGTGATGTGCACACCTGTGCAATAGCTGGAAGGAAAGAAACGAAGGCCACTGCCTACTATCCCGAAATTATGTGTGCAGCAATCGCCTCAGCCTTGTGTCTCGGGAAAATTCATGGATATGTCTTCGCAATGCCTTGTCGGCCAAACGGGCAATTGTTTGAAGCCCCGAAACAGGACAGCGTCGAGAAGAGGTGGAACAAGCCTTTGCCCACTCCATTGGTTCTGTGAGGAGCTTCTTTGCCGCTGAGACTGAAGAAACAGTCAGGCGCTGGTTTTCAAGCCAATGGACCTGAGCAGCCTAATGGCACAGATGCTTGAGCTCAGGAAGACTGATGCTAAGGCTGTCTGGCAACCAAGCTCCTGTTTCAATCGGAGATGTTTGCTGACACAGAAGCTCGGGGCCGGGCCCTTGGGGCGGAAGGCCGCAGTCGACGAACGAACACAGCCCGAGAGCATTACGACGTCGCGCGAGGCACGCCGAAGGGGCGTAAAAAAGCGCATGTTGGCCGCCGCCACATACATGATGACGCGTTTATCAAGGTTTGTCACTCAGGGCAGCATTTCAGCAACTGAAGGGGCGCATCGTGTTTTGCGGATATTCTGCCAAAGACGAGTTCAGAGCAGCAGCTGCCTGCCCGATTTCTGTCCAGGGCTTGAGTAACTGCCTGGTGTATGGGTAGCTGCCAGGGAATCAAACCATTGCCGTCAGCTGTGAAGGCTTACGTACAGTCGCTGAACACATTCGTTTGCCCCGTCTGTTTCCTGGTCAAAACCATTTTTGGGCATCCAGAAGCCGGCGTGTGCTGGGAGCGCAATCCGTCTCTAGGTCCACCCCCAAAGCAGAAGTTTTGAGCTGTTGTGGGAAAAGATGTGTGAAGGAGGATAACCAAGCGACGATAGCCATCGTTCGCAACACAAAGTAAATGTTCCCGCGTTGTATGACGTTTTCGAGGAAGATGAGCAGCAGACGTGTTGACTAAAGAACCCGAACAGAAGCCGCGGCAACCTTCAGGTAAGATCTAGCTAGCCTAACAGGACGGGAGTTAATAATCTACAGGCCCCGGACTCTAGGGTATGGCGCTGAGGCCGCCAGGGCCGGCAAACGTAAGATATGTGTGGCCGGTGTGTCTTGTTCGCAGGAGGTGGGCTAATCACAGCATGGGACATGTGCGCATCCACAACGCGCATTTTGGCCCAAGGACGCTCGCTACGTTCTCCCAGAAAGGAAAAAAAGCGGTGCCCGTAGTGTTTGTTTTTTGGCTTGGGTTTTGTGATCGCTAAATTACCACCAGTCACCAAGGTAAAGTGGTTTCTGAATGAACCACCTCGACTTGGGGTATATGCTCCCTGTATAAACCGTATCATCACCTTTATAGAGTTTTTAAGGTCCCCTGCAATGACCTTTGGGTTTACCACGCCGCAGGGAGTAGGGCTTGTACTGGACTTATAGCTGGAAAAACCTACCTGAAGACTATTTGTCCGATTATTGCTCTTAGCATTGCTCTTCGTACTTAATTTCTATTAGTATCATTGCTACTTTTTTATGGTTATTACTACTATCAGTATTGTTCCATTATCATTCGTTGGGAAATTACTCAAGATGCATGACGCTCTATTCCTTGCATCCGTCATCCATTCTGCTACTTCTCAAGCTTCGAAGTGCCATCTGGATGTTGAGGCAATTACCTCTTTAAGCTTGGGCGTGTTGTTCTAAATTTTACATATGTAGTTATGAGTTGTGAATGCAGTAATCATCGTTATCCATGCATTCCATGATTCACAGCAAACATTTCTTTGTTGCGTCTTTTGTTACTCACTTGTATGGGGCTGTTGCCCAAAACTCTGTGAGTGGCTGTTGCTGTAGTCCGGGACGTAGCCATGGTTCGCCAATGACGGGGCAGGCCGCAAATTGAGGCAGCACCTCGTTTTGATTTTTGCGTCAGTTGTATATGGTACAAAATGTAATGCGTAATTATTTGCCCGGCAGGGGTGCAGGGGTGTTCAAAATTTGGAGGAAGTGACCCCTTGTAGAAACTTGAATCATTTGCTGCAACAGCCCTTACGTGATTATGGTAGAACGCAACCCAGGCCTTGTTCTTATCACTAAGGCGCCTACCGTCGGCCCTTGACCTTAATATTTGTGCCGCATCACGGCGTGAGGTTCCAGACGAGATGCAAAACCAACATCATCTTTTTGAACCCTTAGCCCTTAGCTGTAGTCAAGATGATTTGGGATGCTGACAGGAAATAGGGATCATGATGTTTTGCGGCAAAATTATGACGTCTGTCCGTGGTATTCCGTCATTTTTAGCATCCATGGAAGATGTCGAACTTGAGGATCGTAAAGTCCCATTGTAGGAAGGCTGCATGTCGAACGGTTTTGGCGAAGAACTCAGCTACCTCAGGTTTGCGATCGCAGTTTTGTACAAGGTTCCCACAAGGCACAGAGGGCTAGCTTTTCGTCCATGCCATACAACCCATTGTTCTGTTCAATATCAGCCACCCAGAATCCAACGTCTTAAATTATGGAGTAGTCTTCATCGTCTGCATTCTTTAATATGCACAGGGGTGTCCCACTGCAGAGTTCAGAGTTAAATGCAGGAAGGGTTTCGGGTTTGGGGTTTTGGGTTTACAGTTTGGGCATGTATTTTACTTTGCAGTTCAAGGTTGCTGAATTCCATTTCTTTACGTGATTTGCCAGCATGCCCTTAGAACAGTGGTTGCTTTGGCGGTTATCAGCACAAGAACGAAGGCATAAAGGCACATCGTTTCCCATGGACCATAAACCCAACCCCAAACCTTAAACCCTACATATCCCTCCTACACCAGTAGAACCGTAAAAGTTCTTATATGTACCATAGCTTAAACTCCCAGTAACCCCCGTACTATCCCGTACAAAAGTCCCTCATGTAGTCCCTTATATAACCAGAGTTTAGACTATAACTTACATGACATTCCTTCAGCCCTAACAGCCAGCAAGCCAACTTGGGCAGTTTTCATCATTTGACGAAGTCGGGGCTAGCTTTTGCGTAGCCAGGAGGGGGTCAAAAAATGGACGTGTAATGTTGGGTTCAGGGTTTAGGGTAGATGTTCAAGTAATTACCAATATCATTCCCTTCATCCCTATATATAAATCTAGTAGAATAGGGGTTGAGGGTGCCTCAACACGGTTTTGGGCTTAGTGGCTTAGCGTACCCCAGAACCTTATTCTAATTGAACAGGCCGGTACACTACGGTTCAGGGGTTTTGAAGGTTTCGGCTTTAGGGTTACATGATAGTTTCCGTAAATAGGGGGACCCCAACACAGTCCATAAAATACTATAAGCTTTATTACAGGGACACTCAGAAAGGTACCCGTAATTCTGGGAAACCCCCAAAAAGTTTAACGGCGTGGGACTTGGCGATGCATATTCTTCGCTGCGAATACCGAAAAGTCATACCCGGCCAAGTTCTGTAAACAAGGTCGAATAGAGAGCCGATATTAAGGTTTTGTTGGGGTTATAGTGGGATAATAGAGTATACACTGGGGTCATATTGGGATAATGGAAAGGAAAATGGAAACTACTATAGTATGATAGGGTATATATTGGGGTTATATTGGGGTTATATTAAAGTTCAGCTGGTCTTGGACTTTAAAGTTAGGAGTCTTGGACGAGAGTTTACAATATCTTACGAGGAAAGGCGGGAGCTGTCAAAGACAAGGCTTTAAAGTAATTACTCCTCAAGGGGAGAAAACTTTTGCAGCTTCTGCCACGTTGCTGCCCTAACCCTAAACCTTATAACCTTAACCCTAAACCTTAAGCCCTAAACCTTACGACCCTAACCTTAAACCTTAAGCCCTAAACCCCAAAACCTTAGTCCTAAACCTAAACCTAAACCTTGATTTATGCTTGGCGTCGAAGATTGGGATAATGGAAACGAAAATGGAAACTACTATAGTATAATAGGGTATATATTGGGGTTATATTGGAGTGATATTGAAGCTCAGCTATGTTGCTTCAGGGTTTTGTGTAGCAATGGGGGTTCGGGGGTGGTTTTCGGGTTTGGGTATCATGGGTTCCTACATTACCTCTCTATTACTGAAGTTCCCACGTCAACCCAAAAGAATTTTGAAAAATCATTAGGGTTTATGGGTGTTTAGGTCTGGGCTGCAATTGGGATCCCCCTGAAGCCTCGCAGAACAAGCTTTAGGGTTCAGGGTTCATCGATCACCAAGGTTCCGAGAACCCCAAATCCAAACACCCAAATCTGAGACTCCTTCTTGTTTCCCCAACCGCTCAGGAACACCATGTGTGCGGCCGAAGGAAGTGACCAAGATCCTCCGGCGGAGGTGAACCTAATGCCTGGAGCTCGTGATCTGGTGTCTGAGGTCTGGGGTTCGGTTTTGGGGTTGAAGCGTGTGATTTCAGGATTGCAGGTTTTGGCTTGAAAAATGTCAGGTTCTGCGCGCAGGATGTTTCGAGAGGGTCCCCCAGGGAGTTTATGGTTCAAAGGTTACGGTTTTGGGACTTGGGTGGTATTTGCGGTTCTGGGGTTCTGGCAGTGATTTTGGGGCATGTGTGGCCCAAAAAGTAACCTTGCTTATAAAGCGCGCTCAGCAAAGTGGAAGCCGTCAAACCCTTACACCATCAGCCCTAAACGCTAAACCCTAAACTCTAAACCCTAAACCGCTTTTTCAAACCGTCCTGGCCGCCGATGCTCGAAGCCTTAAGCCAAAGAAGGTTCTGAGCCTGAAGCCTAAGTTTAGGGTTTGGGGTTTAGGGTTTCAAGAGCCCAAAGAGTAGGGTTCAGGGTTTAGGGGTTCAAGGACCCAAATAGTAGGGTTTAGAGTTTAGGGTTCCAAGGACCCAAACTGTAGGGTTTAGGGTTTGGGGTTTCAGCTGCATGGGAGTTTCTCAACACAAGGCCTTTTGCGGACTGCCAACTACAGTGCCATGCTTTTGCTTCTTTGTGGAAGGAAAACAGGACTCTCATTTTGGAACCTTGAAGCCTTAAACCCTTGACGAATCCCCTCCCCTAATATTCAATACTCTCATTGTGGTATATTCAACTATTCGGAATATTCTAACATTAATGGGGGGTGCACCTTGATCAATCCCCCCCCTAACATTAGATATTCCCATGGCCTTTTTAATATATGGCGTATATTGAATGCTAGGGGGTGTTGGGGATTTAATATTAGGGGAGGAGATTCTCCGTAAACCCTAAACCCTAAACCCTAAACCCTAAACCGTACTGCTGCCAAGATCACCGTGAGCTCCTTTGTGGATTGGTTTGGCGCTCAGAGTTGCTGCAAGGTTGTTTTCGGGTTTAGGGCTTAGGGTTATTTTAGGGTTTCGGGTTTAGGGCTTAGGGTTATTTTAGGGTTTCGGGTTTAGGGTTTAGGGTTATTTTAGGGTTTCGGGTTTAGGGCTTAGGGTTATTTTAGGGTTTCGAGTTTAGGGCTTAGGGTTAGTTTAGGGTTTCGGGTTTAATATCGCTATATAGAGCGTATGACCCCCATTATAAACTGTCAGCCCTAAACCCTATGTAGAGAGTCCTGAATATGACCCCAATTATGGACCATTAGCCCCAAACCCTACATACAGCCCTTAATACGGTGGATGCTAAAACCTTGCGTGACCCTAAGCACCTTAAACCTTGGGAATAATGGTGCTATAGTATCCGAAGGTCATGCAGGTTTTGTAGTAGCAGCAGTATGACTCGTATTGTAGACTTTTAATGGGTGGGGCAGGGCCCAATGTGTACGGATGGGATGTCATGTCGTGTCAAAAGTTGGGTTTCCTTCGGGTCGCACCCACGTGAGCTATGGTCTAAACTCCTGCAACGAGGATTATAGAGGGTTCAGGGTTTAGGGCCTTAACTCTTAAAAGGGGATTGCATACGGGATTATATGGGGGACTATGGCAGGGCTTATCAAGGGCGATACTGGGAGTTTAGGCTATGCGCCTTGCGAGACCCGTCTTGTGACAGTATCCTAACGTCTGGAATTTTGCTCACTTGCAGATGTTGCAAATCAGCAAAAACCCGGCTGCCCATTCCACAAATGAGCCGTAGTATGTAATCCTAGTATCCCTTTCGGTAACCCCTATAAATAATGCTCCCCTATAATTCCCTACATACTCCCCCTCTTCCTCAGGAGTTTAGACTATAGCTCAAATCTTTTCTGCGACTGTAAAGGTGACCTGCGTCAAGCTTGTGCAGCAGATCCTTGAGGGCATCTTGGGCACTTCTTTGCCAAATCAGAAGCTAGGTACAATTCGTATCCTTTTTTAAGGGGTATATAGGGATATATATAGGGTTTAGGGTTTAGGGTTCTAGGTACCCCAGTAGTACGCTTTTTACTTTTTTTGTGTCTCCTCCTTAAAGCTGGACATCGGGAAAAGGGTACCTTGATTATGAAGGGTTTACTGGGGGATCCAGGAAGTGTCCAGCCGTCTGATCATCGCAGAGTCGCCAGGCTTCTCGGAGGGGGTTTCGGCTTTGCAGACAGCTGCGCTCTGGGCCATGGATCTGCAACCTCGTGGCTTTCACAATACCTCGCGGCAGTTTGCGAACTTGAGATGACGAGCAATCTAGGACGCAGCGCGCGCAGTCGTGAATGGAAGGTACATGGCATGCAGCAAAAGGCCGGTCACTGTACAGCTGCATCTTTTGCTCTGTGTCATGTTCGTGTGACGCCAAAGCCACGGCTCACCAATGTTCAAGTTCGCAATCGCAGCGTCCTGGTGTGTCGGAAATCCGTTCAAGTGGCGTTCTTCCGTGTAAAGTCGCTTCGATCGAAATATACAGCGAACGGTTGTTGCGGAATGTTGTACTCAGTTCCTTCGAATGCACGACAAACTTTTATGCCTCGTCTTGCGAAAGACATTTCACTTAACAGATTGACGCTGCAAGCTGTGGCCTGGACTTTTGCAATGGAGCTTTGTAATTGAGTTATGTTGAGATCTGAGGTACAGGGTAGATGTTGCTGGACTTCCGTGACAGTATCAGTGTGCAGCATCATCAGATGCTCATTGACCAAGAGCCTCATCCCAGAATGCCCCAACGCTTCGTTTGCACTTTGTTTGCCAAGATATCAACGCTGGTTCTTCATTGCTGCCTTTAGGTCTTTAGGTGTGAGCGTGCAGGTAGCACAACCTGGAGTTTGGAAGCCTGGCAGGAAGTAGCAAAGGGACGCTGTGGAATTTCAGTTCCAGCTCGTGTGAGGGCACGGCAAACCGGCCTGCGCCCCTTCCTAGCGGGTGTGCAACCGCATGTAGCCTCAACGTGAGGCTCGACATTCGTCCTGGCTTCGCCAACTGGCTTCGCCAGCGCATATCTGGTGACCCCACTAGCTGTGCATTGGCCCAGGTGGTATGCAAACCTTCCACTATGGGCTATTAGACCCTAAAATTCCCTATTAGGACCCTATTAAGGGTAGATTAAGGTACCCTTAAGGTCTAATAGCCCACTATGTGGTTGGGTTCACGAGCTGAGACGAAGCCGATGCTTAGCATATTGGGAAGGCCAGGAAAGGTACAAGAACATGTTCCTCCAAGCCTACGTCAGAGATTCCCTGCACTTGGAACCCCACAGCTTACCCATGCTGCCTGTGGCCTGGACTGTTGCGATGCAGGTTTGTACTTGAGTTATGTTGAAATCTGAGTCACAGGGGTGATGTTGCTGGACTTCTGTGACAACATCAACGTGCAACATCGTCAGGTGTTTGTTAATCAAGAGCGCCATCCCAGCATGCTCCAACGCTTCGTTTGCACTTCGCTTTCCAAGTCATCAGTGCTAGTGCTGGCATGCCTGACATTAGGTGTGAGTGTGAAGGTAGCACAACCTGGAGTTCAGAAGCCTGGCAGTCAGTGGACCTTGTGGAATGCCAGTTCCAGCTCTGGTGAAGGCACAGCAAACCGGCCTGCGCCCCTTTGTAACGGGTGTGCAACCGCATGTGGTAGTTTCCCTAAATAGGGGGACCCCAATATAGACCCCAAAATACTGGAATCCTGAATATGGGGACCTCCAGAAAAGGTACCCCTTATTTTGGGAAACCCCCCATGTAGCCTGAACGCAAGCGTGGCACCACCTTCGTCTTGGCTCAGCCTGTGCCTAGCCCGCAAAGGTGCAAGACGTTCTGCACAGCCCGTGTCGGCGTTTCCTGGTGCTTGGAGACCCAAAGGTTGGTTCCTCAGGCCGCGGCTGAGGTGTCCAGGTTGCTGGTTCATCTCATGGGAAGTCTGAAATTCATTGAGGAGCAAACAGCTCACCTGCCAGATGTTCCAGCACCGAAAATGGACGGCGCTCAAGCGGGCAACCAATATCCGACCATGGTTGCTGTCTCACTGAGCCTTACACCCTGAAGTGAGTAGGAGGGTGCAGAGGCTGTGGTGCAGCTCCTGGCGCAAGCCTGAGTGGCAAAGAGGCCCAGCGTGCGTTCTGTGGCTTTCTCTGAACCGGCGCAGATCTCCCAGCATTTGAGGATTTCAGGTGGTGCAAGATTTCCCCCATCGATTGTTACATTGGCAGAAGCCACCTGTTCTTGGAAAAGCTTGGAGGTCGGTTGGGCAGCCAACATGTATGGACAAGGGATGGCTGCAGCTCTTTTGAGGGCCTGAGGTCGCACGCAGGTTCAGTCAGGATTCTGGGACCGTGCATTGTGCGGTGCAAGAGGAGGACAGGCAGGGGAGCCAATGTATGATGCCCTGACGCAAGCCAAGAGAGGCTCCAGTGAATCTGCTCCTTCTCATGATCGCATGCCAGCCTTTTGTGGGCACGGCCTCTGGATGTTGACCAGGGATACCCGCGTCTCTTTTCAAGGTCTGAGGTCCCCATGTGCAAGGTGAGCTTCCGTCACTCGTGCGTGGACGCCGCATTTCTGCGCTGTTGGGGAAGCTGGGCATGTGACAGCCATGGGCCCATTTGGCCACTGGTTCCTTGCTGCACATGCTGCACATCAAGCTGCACTCATGGCTCCAGCAAGGGTTTTTGCTTATCCTTTGCCGTTCCGCTCAAACTGGAACCCGAATTGGCATTTGGATGGGCATGACAGCATGAATCTGCACCAGCCATGAGATTGCTGGCTTGTTTTGATGGCTACTGCGGCATGTGCAGGGCATGTTTGTGATTGCGCGTAAGCGGCGTTAGCCACGAGAATTCTTGAATCACAAAACTGTAAGACAGGCGCAGTGTCTGCGAACTTGCAAAGCAAAACGGGAGCATCGTCTCTTTTTCTGGCTTCCCGATTCAGGTGCAGACGTTGGCTTTCTACAGGTTCTCGTCTTGTGCGGCCACGCTGAAGACAGCCCTGCGACCTGAGCCTTACAGGAAAGGCGCATGCTCTTTGCATGGGAGCCAAGATGTGCAGTCACCTGCGCCATGAGGCTGTTAGCTGTGTCTGGTTCTCACTGCGGCTGCAGGCACACTGAGCGGAAGGACCGTGGCACAGGGCCTGAGGTCCCCATGTGCAAGGTGAGCTTCCGTCACTCGTGCGTGGACGCCGCATTTCTGCGCTGTTGGGGAAGCTGGGCATGTGACAGCCATGGGCCCTTTCGGCCACTGGTTCCTTGCTGCACATGCTGCCCATTTAATTGCGCCCATGGGGTCGGCAAGGGTCTTTGCTTATCTTTTGGCGTGCTCCTGAAACTGGTCCTCAAATTGGCATTTCGATGGCGGGACAGCATGAATCTTCACCAGCCATGAGAGTGCTGGCTTGTCCTGATTGTCAGTACGGCATGTGCAAGGCATGTTTGTGATTGCGTGCAAGCTGTGTTAGCTGCGACGGGCATTCTTGAATCACGAAAGCGCAGGACAGGCGCAGTGTTTGAGAACGATGAGCCATTCCTCATGCTGATGCGCGATGCAACGACATCATGTTGATTCTGGCCGGCACATTCTTTGGTGTTCTCCCTTGCAAAGCTCTGCCAACTTGAGAGAGGGCATGTTGCCAGCACGTGTGTTGCCATACAATCAGATACGGAGTGGCTTCTTGTTGATGCCCTGACTCAGACACGAGCTAAGAGAGGCTCCAGTGAATCTGCTCCTTCTCATGATCGCATGCCGGCCTTTTGTGGTCACTGTCTCTGGATGTTGACCAGGGATACCTGTGTCTCTTTTCAGGGTCTGAGGTCTCCATGTGCAAGGTGAGCTTCCGTCACTCGTGCGTGGACGCCGCATTTCTGCGCTGTTGGGGAAGCTGGGCATGTGACAGCCATGGGCCCATTTGGCCACTGGTTCCTTGCTGCACATGCTGCCCATCAAGCTGCACTCATGGCTCCAGCAAGGGTTTTTGCTTATCCTTTGCCGTTCCGCTCAAACTGGAACCCGAATTGGCATTTGGATGGGCATGACAGCATGAATCTGCACCAGCCATGAGATTGCTGGCTTGTTTTGATGGCTACTGCGGCATGTGCAGGGCATGTTTGTGATTGCGCGTAAGCGGCGTTAGCCACGAGAATTCTTGAATCACAAAACTGTAAGACAGGCGCAGTGTCTGCGAACTTGCAAAGCAAAACGGGAGCATCGTCTCTTTTTTCTGGCTTCCCGATTCGCAAGAGTCATCCGGCCTGCAGCACTGAGAAGCAGATGCCGGATTTATTCGTTGCCTGAGACTGTTGCATGTAACAGCCAAGCATCCATTTAGTCGCCTGGTTTCTGCCGGCCTTTTGTGGGCACTGTCTCTGGATGTTGACCAGGGATACCTGCGTCTCTTTTCAGGGCCTGAGGTCCCCATGTGCAAGGTGATCTTCCGTCACTCGTGCGTGGACGCGGCATTTCTGCGTTTTTGGGGAAGCTGGGCATGTGACAGCCATGGGCCCTTTTGGCCACTGGTTCCTTGCTGCACATGCTGCCCATTTAATTGCGCCCATGGGGTCGGCAAGGGTCTTTGCTTATCTTTTGCCGTGCTCCTCAAACTGGACCTTAAAATGGCATGTTGATGAGCGTGACAGCATGAATCTGCACCAGCCATGAGATTGCTGGCTTGTCCTGATTGTCGGTACGGCATGTGCAAGGCATGTTTGTGATTGCGTGCAATCTGTGCTAGCCACGACGAGAATCCCTGAATCGCATATGTGTCATACAGGCACAGTGTTTGAGAGATGGCAAAGAAAGCGAGGAGCCATTCCTCATGCTGGTGCGGCATGCAACGACATCATGTTGATTCTGGCCGGCACATTCTTTGGTTTTCTCCCTTGCAAAGCTCTGCCAACTTGAGAGAGGGCATGTTGCAAGCACGTGTGTTGCCATACAATCAGATACGGAGTGGCTTCTTGTTGATGCCCTGACTCAGACACGAGCCAAGAGAGGCTCCAGTGAATCTGCTCCTACTCATGATCGCATACCGGCCTTTTGTGGGCACTGTCTCTGGATGTTGACCAGACCAAACGCTGGTTTACGCAGCTTCGCAGGTTGCAGAGCCTCGTTCATTCACTGAGAGCAGGCAGCACTTCGCCGGGGGCATTGGAATACCGACTGGGTCTTTGGCGGGACATTCGCACTGCGCGAGGATTCTGCTCCGGGTTTGTGCCGTGGTGGGTTGACCGGCCTATTCAGTTAATAGGCAGACCCTTTCATATTCCTTTGTCATTGCCCTGCCTGCAGCAGCTTGAAGCCATTTTCACAGACTACCGGTGCAACTTCCGGCGCTTTGAGTCCTGGCATGTTGGTCAGCGAGCCAAAATCCTCTGGGACAAGCATGCTGTCTCTCGGGATGCGTTGTTTCATGAGCTCCGGGACCGTTGCCCACCGCAAGTTGACACGCTGGAGCTCCGGCATACACACACCGTGCTGGCAGTTGAGCCCGGGACGGGAACTGCTCGTATGGACTCCTGCCCTGATTTGGGCGGCCACTCCGCTTGGTCAATTGACGGGCAGCCACTTGACTTGGACTTTGTTGGTGCGGATCTTTGCCGCCCCTCTTCGGGCCCAGTTTTGGGTGAGGACGATGCAACCCTAATTCATGAAGAATTTGTTTAGTTTTGGTCCCCTACGTGGCAGAAACATGCCAATGTCACTCCGGACCACTGGCAACGTTTTCTGGACTTCACCACAGCATTTCTTCCCAGCAGAGAAATCCAGTTTGCAGACATCACGGTTCAGCAATGGCACAAGGCTGTCCGCAGATCTCGTCCTCGAGCACGGTGTTTGAGAGATTGCCCAGAAAGCGAGGAGCAATTTCTCATGCTGGTGCGGCATGCAACGACATCATGTTGATTCTGGCCGGCACATTCTTTGGTTTTCTCCCTTGCGAAGCTCTGCCAACTTGAGAGAGGGCATGTTGTATGCGCGCATGTCGCCAAGCGTCAGATACAGCTGCTCTCCTTCAAGTAGAACCCAAATTGATATTTGAATTGGCATGACGGCATGAATCTGCACCAGCCATGAGGTTGCTGGCTTGTCCTGACGGTTGCTGCACAGCAAGCCGCTGGTAATTCGGCATGTTGGCCATGGGCACATCATCCGTTCATCTACTTCGCATGGAACCTCCGCAGGTTTGATGGAAGCTTAAATCCTGCTAACACAGCTACTGCATCCCAAGCGACCCTAAGTCTAAATGTCCCAGTCCCTGTACCCTAAACCCTAATCCCTATCTTCTACAAATCAGAAAGACCAAACTCCAATTTAGGGTTTATGGCCCCACATGAATCAGTTTGTATGAGCCTTGACTTTGATTGCCTGTTCTGATCCTCTGCATGGCATGTGCGAGGCACGCTTGTTAAGGGCGTGCAAGATGCGTGTTAGCCACGACAAGGACCCCTGCATCACTTCATGTAGAAGCCTGAATTTTCAATGATATCATTCCCTGATAACCCCTGTAAAGCCCAGATACCCCAACTATTCTAGTTGAGCAGGCTCCTGCACTTCGTTGCGGACGAGCGCAGCATCTAAGAAGATGTATGTCTGGCATGTTCATGACTGCGTCGTCTTTCCTAGTATGTGTAACTGACATGACGGGCCTGTTCGCCCAAGCCAGACTGTTCAACCAGAATATCGGGCGCTGGAATATGTTCGCCGTAACGAACATGCATTCAATGCTCACGGATGCAACCAGCTTTGACCAGGATATTGTCGCTTGGAACATGTCTTCTGTTGGAGACATGGCACCAATGTTCTTGGGGGCCACCATGTTCAACCAACCTCTGGGCTGGCGGAATACCTCCCATGTCACGAAGACGAGAAGCGTGTTTGGAGGAACCACCGCGTTTCATCAGCCTATCAGCAGATGGGAAACCTCTGCGGTCAAGAGCATGCAAGGCATATTCTCAAAGGCGCAGAACTTGAATCAATACATTCGAACATGGGATGTGTCATCCGTCACAGATATGGCCTACATGTTCCAAGCCGCTCACGCTTTTGATGCACAAGTTGAAGCAATTCCTTGTCTTGGTGGTTGTGGGAGACGCAGCGACATCATTCTGATTCTTGCTGGCTTGCTTGCTGCGCCTTCTTCTCCGAGCGCTTGGGCGAATTTCCATGCAAGTCATGTTTGCAAGGTGAAATCAACCACGACCGACCGGGACAGGAGCCGTGCCACTCATGCCCCCCTTCAACAGTAGGTCACTGTCCGTCTGTCCTATATCTTGCTTGCAGTGGGGGTCTCTTCAGAAATGGGTCCGGGGATGTAGTTGCGAGGGCCTTGGATGAGAGACATGCAGGTGTCCTTGAATCTCGCTCTGTGTGTGTGGATTTAATGTGTGCATGCCTTGCTGACTGATGAACAAGCCATGCGCTCCATCAATCTTTACTTTCGAGACAGTGGTCACCCCCGCCAACCTGAGAGAGGGCATGTTGCAAGCACACGTGTGGCCATACAATCATATACGGAGTGGCATTTTGTTGATGCCCTGACTCAGACACGAGCCAAGAGAAGCTCCAGTGAATCTGCACTTGTGGGCACTGCCTCTGGATGTCGACCAGGGATACCGGTGTCTCTTTTCAGGGCCTGAACTCGCATTTATGCGCCTTGGGGGAAGCTGGGCATGTGACAGCAATGGGCCCTCTTTTGCCGTTCTCTTCAAGCTGCACCTCAAATTGGCATTTCGACGCGCATGACAGCATGAATCTGCACCAGCCATGAGATTGCTGGCTTGTCCTGATTGTTCGTACGGCATGTGCAAGGCATGTTTGTGATTTCGTGCAATCTGTGCTAGCCACGACGAGAATCCCTGAATCGCATGTGTGTCATACAGGCACAGTGTTTGAGAGATTGCAAAGAAAGCGAGGAGCCATTCCTCATGCTGGTGCGGCATGCAACGACATCATGTTGATTCTGGACGGCACATTCTTTGGTTTTCTCCCTTGCAAAGCTCTGCCAACTTGAGAGAGGGCATGTTGCAAGCACGCGTGTGGCCATACAATCATATACGGAGTGGCATGTTGTTGATGCCCTGACTCAGACACGAGCCAAGAGAAGCTCCAGTGAATCTGCACTTGTGGGCACTGCCTCTGGATGTCGACCAGGGATACCGGTGTCTCTTTTCAGGGCCTGAGGTCCCCATGTGCAAGGTGAGCTTCCGTCATTCGTGCGTGGACGCCGCATTTCTGCGCCGTTGGGGAAGCTGGGCATGTGACAGCCATGGGCCCATTTGGCCACTGGTTCTTTGCTGCACATGTTGCCCATCAAGCTGCACCCATGGCTCCAGCAAGGGTCTTTGCTTACCCTTATGCCGTTCCGCTCAAACTGGAATTGGCATTTCGATAAGCGTGACAGCATGAATCTGCACCAGCCATGAGATTGCTGGCTTGTTTTAATGGTTTCTGCGGCATGTGCAGTGCATGGGTGTGATTTCGTGCAATCTGTGCTAGCCACGACGAGAATCCCTGAATCGCATATGTGTCATGCAGGCACAGTGTTTGAGAGATTGCAAAGAAAGCGAGGAGCCATTCCTCATGCTGGTGCGGCATGCAACGACATCATGTTGATTCTGGCCGGCACATTCTTTGGTTTTCTCCCTTGCAAAGCTCTGCCAACTTGAGAGAGGGCATGTTGCAAGCACG
>CAJNIZ010005825.1:40879-118166 GCA_905231905.1 Symbiodinium pilosum | reverse complement strand
GAGGAGAGAGAGGAGAGGAGAGAGAAGAGAGAGGAGAAAAGAGAGAGGAAGAGAAAGAGAGAGGAGAAAAGAGATAGGAGGAGAAAGAGGAGAAAGGGATGACCCCTGTGGGGTGTTGTTATCATTGCATGTACGTGACACGTGTCTGCATTCGGGTTCGTGGCTCCTATCTGGTTCAATTTTCTCGAATTAGCAGGAATTGCGTTGCTTAAGAATGACTCTTCGCAATTACGAATTGATTTAAGAGGAGGTTCTTGCTCGCAAGTGAAACATGTTTCGTTTATTAGGGGAAGTTTTTCTTTCACTCGACGAACTTGTTAGGGGGGGAAGGATTTTCCACCTCCGCGTTGTGCCCCCGGGCCTCCTTTCCTTGTCGGTGAAGGACGGAGTTGCGAAACTAAGGAGATCTCGACTGCACCAAAGTCGTTAGCGCAAGTGTTGGGGTGGCTTGTTCGCTTGGTTAACAGCACCTAGCGCCTCCGGCTGAGCTGCTGTGCTTTGCAGCTTCCGTTTTGCATCACTTACTGTGGCACAAGTCCCAGCTGCACCTGCTGACACAGGCCATGCTCATGGCCCAGCATCATTAATTTCGCAATTTGTTTTGCTGCACAATTCTATTTCGAGCCTCGGCTCGCTGAACTGGAACGTGGGGCCTGGGAAGCCTACTGCTGCAACTAGTTTTGCTGCACTTTTTTGAACATTAGTTCGCTGCACCTGCAGGGGGCGTGCGAAACCCTACGTACTCGCTCCCTGCATTTTGAAGGCAACGGAGGTGCCCTGTCCTGAAAAGTTTTTGTCGACGAACTTGTTACGATGAGTCAAATTTCGATGCAAAAGATATTTTTTCCCAAACATCCGAATGGATAGGATCTACAAAAGCTTGCCTGACCTCATCTCCGGGATATGAAAACTTAGACAGGTAAACCTTGTAGTCTCTACCCGAAAACCTTTACTACATCCACCTGAAACCTTAAGTGCTAAATCCTAAATCCTATGACTCCTAAAAGTATATACATATAAGATCATGCTTGACTGGAAGGGTGGCTGGTGGGTCAGTAAATAGCCGATCAGTGGATCATGGCTGCTTCCTTGAAACACGATATCAAAATTGCATTCGTGATTGCCATGAAGATGAGCACTGCACATATGCGGCCCTGCTCACTTTCAGGCAAATGTGCTTCAGCATATAAGCACTGAGTCATATATATATATATATAGACAGGAGAACACGGTCTCCGTTTTTGGGGCCTAAACGCTTGCTTCTTGCGTTTCTCCTGGGCCATGTCGACTTGAGCCAGGCATGCTTCAAGAGCACTCCAAGTGCTGCAGGAATTTGGTTAAACAAAAATGAGCACCGGCCAAAATCAAGCGGTATCAAGACCATCAAGACTTAAGACTAGGACAGGCAAATACTTGAAAATCCTTAAACTCCAAGGCTGGCGTTTACTTGAGCCGGTGACAGCCCTAGCCAGCTAGCCCCCCAAAAGCCCTCCTACCATCCCCCGAACCGGTGCGACCTGACTGTTTTCGATATAGTGGAACGCTTGTACTGCGAGCTTGCCGGAGAGTAAAGATGGAAGGATACGGATTTGGAGACCGATTGTGCAGGTAAGTTGTTGGCGGAGGGTTGCTCCAAAATGAAAAGAATATTTTGAGACGAGCTATGCTGAACCGCTTTTCCAAAAAGCCCTAACTTTTCGATGGGGTTAGGCAACTCCACTGATCTTGAAAGGCTTTGAAAACCCAATAGGCATAGGCTTGACGAAGACGACTTGCGGCAAAGATCTGAGCATCGACTTTTTCTTCGATTTAATGAAAACTGTCCAGGTTTGAGAAATTAACATTGGTGAGAAGTTAAGGCAATGCTCATCTTATCTTTATGCGTGGTCCTGCTGGACCGCTGCTCCAAAACAATTTGACTTTTTGGCGGGCATATTGCTGGAGTTCAGACATGGAGCAGATGTAGGTTTGGCGCAGGAGTGCGGTGGCTGAGGGCTGACAGATAGACTGTGCTTCGACTCAGTGAAATAGCCCGGGTGTGGCAAAAATGAGACAATGCCGTTCAGGGCTGCGAGATTGACATAGCTTCGAATAAATGAAAATGGCCCAGGTTTGCAATTTTTTATTTGTGTGAAGGTAGGACGACTGACCGGGATGTCAATGTCGCCCAGGTTTGGCGACTAAAATCTTGCAGATAAAGTACGTAAGATTCTTGATATGTCAAAGTTCATGTCATTTCTGTGCATATATTCCCATCCCACCTCTCCAAAAGATTTCACTTTTCCGACTTTTGAGGCTAGAGCACCACCCCGAACATCCCAGATTTTTTATCGCTTTGAACCAGATAACTTTTTGCAAAATGCCCAGGATTTTCGAGGTCTTGGGCCAGACATTTTTTCGGGATGGTGAAACCGCAAAACTTCAACCTGTGCTTCCTGAGACTCTTCGCAAGAAGTTTCCACAAAATCTTCTACATCAGCACACAAGGCATTCCTGCTCGTCAGGCCCACCCTGACCATGAGATACTTTCAAAACTCAAGAAGAAAGGTTCGGTTACATACATTTCGCAGCAAAAGATTACCAGACGCGAATGCAGAACACAACAAGCACCCCACCGTTCAAGCACCTCCAAGTCTGCAAAAACATGGCCAAATGGCAGACCAACCCAATTCATATATGTCCATGACAGTTTGCGCTGCGCAGCCTGAACACAGCAGCTCCAAGATGCAGCTGATCGGCCATGTTTCCTTCCTTCAGCTGTTGGGGTTTGTTGCATATCAAACTTCAGGTCTGATTTTACCGCAGAGTATGGCTGAAAGTTGACTTGTTCTTAAACCCATAGCCAGGTGCACCCTACCTCCACCTCCCCTCACCCTGACCTTCTCCGACCGCGACCGCTTCTCATCAGCTGCCAGCATGCTTATGGCTGCCTAGATTTTCAATGAGAAGGTATATAAGTCAGCACCAGAACGCAAAGAAACTGGTGGTTGTACGTTGTCAAGCCTTGTGGCTTGAAAGCAAAGCCGTTCGGTTTGGGCTGCGTACGTAACACCCCCAGTAAATACGAAGTGCGCATTTTGTCAGGATCAACGGGGGCCTTTCTTTTTGCGGGGGGTCGCGGCCACATTTTTTTTCCAGCAGTGCTGTGGTGAAACCTTTATGGTGCACCTTTGGAATGGAGGTTGCTGCAAACCTGCCACCCTTTCAGTGCAGCCAACTCTCTGACTTCATGTCCTGACTGTTGACCTGCTGTTATCTGTTAGCCTTGCAATTAATGTCCTTGACAATCAGCAGGGTTCTTGCTAATATCATGGTCGTTCATGTTGCTGCGTGAGAATCTGAAACCTGCACCGGCAGTGGCAACAATCGAGCCCACGTGCAAGTCTGGTGAAACCGTTGCAGAATGACAACGGGTCATTAACTAAGCGGCAGCCGCATTTCATGTGTGAGGCACCTGCCCGCAGATTTTGGACCGCTTGGTTTTTCCGTGAGTCCTGGAGCGACTTCATTTGTAAGGTTTGGGGTGTGCTGGTCTTCCCTCCATTGTCTTCTTGGGATGGTAGAATGTCAACATGCACTCTTCAACATCAAGCCAGGCAGCATCAGCGGCCAATACTTTTGGATGCGCCCAGGGCCCTTGACGCAAACCAGCTTAGCAATGATAGTTGGCAACGCAACGTGGCTTGATCTTGATCTGATGGTAAGACTGTGCCATGCTTCACACTCTTGAGCTCAAGCGAACATCTCAACGACGAACGTGACAAGGTGTCGGGCATCTATCCGAGGAACCTCCTTGAAATGGGAGAAGGCCCTCTGCCAGACAGTGCACGGCAGCCAAGGGATGACCCTATCAAACAGGGAATTCTTCTTCATTAAGTCCTCACCTCACCCAGCATATGCAAAATCTGCCTACCTTGTTGCCAGGAAGCGTTTCGAATGTCGGCAACGAACCTGATGTTGACAAAGACTACCCAACTCACCCCTTGAGTTTTGGAAGCATCCTGGTGACTTCCTAGCCTTAAAGAGCTCGAATTGCCATGGAGAAGTTTCTCTGAACAGGGGTCGGCCCAAGTGCACATGCTGTCCTCAGCCCTTAACCTCAAACCCTGAACTTGCAAAACCCTAAATCCTAAGCCAATGACTATGCCCTGAATGCCTACATGACTTGCCAAGCCTGAAGCGTGAAGCCCCAATCCCAGAAACTTTGATCAAAAAAGTCAACTCTGATCCCGTAAGGGCTCCCCTGCCAACAGCCGGGGAATTCCTCAACGCAATCTCTTGGTGATCCTCAACAGGAGCCAGTGGAATTCTACTATGACGCGCATATTTCTCTAGGTCACTTGGATCTTTTTTTTGATTTGCAGAAAGCCTTGCAAGGGCCTGGCCAAAAAACAAGATTTCGCGGGGTGTAGGGGACCTTTGGGGAGTTTACAAAGGCACTGTGAGGGACCTTGCAAGCATGAAGCCATGTGAAAAAACCACTCCGTGCCTCACAGTGGCGGAAGCGAACCCTCGGCAGGGTCAGGTTCAAGGGCTTGGGGATGTATAGAAACTCAATTTAAGTAGGGAGACATGAAAGGCTAAGTCTATTGGGCGATTACACTCCTCCTAACTAGCATGGAAGGTCAAAGGTCACGCCCTGATTCCGAACCTAAAAGCCCTCGGATTCTGAATCGAGTATCTTAATATTCGCATCGGGGATTTTTAGTTCTGCATCGGAGATCTTTAATTTCTGAAGCGGGATTTATTGCTTCTGATGCTGGGGTTTTGGTATCTGAAGCGGGGATTTTTTGTTTCTGAAGCGGGGTTTGTTCGAAGAATTTGGGTTTCATGGAACCGGGGTAGGGTCAAGGTCCAGGAACCATTGTGTTCGGGATCAGGGTTTACAGTTTAAGATCAGGAAGCCTAGAATGGTTGATCCGGGTCCTTTCTTCTTATCTTATCAGTCAGAACCTCGCTCTGGGGTTGAGAGTTCAGGATTGTGGGACATTCTTTTAACGGCCACAGATGGCCAACCCAGACTTTGACATGGCATGAACGACGGCCTGTCATCTACCAGTTTTCTCTCCTTCAAAACACCATGAAGAAGGCCTTCCATTTCAACATCATGAACTAATGTCTTTATGTCATTCTATTCCCCATCATACCAATCGTTCAAGAAGCCTTCAACCTGGAATCCGTGAGTTCAACACTGGGCGTTGGACATCGCCCATCGGCTTTCCAGCGCCGCCTGGCAGGTGTCCGAGAATTGAGCTTGCGGTGCAAAGGCCCAGGGTGCTGCATTACGACAATCCTGAGTCGTTATGAAAATCCGGGGCGCTCCTGAAAACCCTCTTCAGCCTCTTTGTTACCTGCTCAAGAACTATACAAATTCACGTGCCCTAAGCTTTTCTTGTGGAGACTGCGGTGAATGATGCAGCCATCACCGAGCAGCATAGTCCTACGGTGGATGGAAGGAATCTTAAGACACCCAAAATACAGTAATTCTGGGTATAGGCTATATAAGGTTCTGCAAGATTTCCCCATCCCCACTTCTACTGAAGCGATGAATACTCACAACCGTGAATATATTTCGTATCGTACAGTCATGAACACATACATGCAATACAGCGATGATGCCAAACACTTCCCGACAAGCACAATCTTACACCGCCAGGCCACGCAGTGGCCTTCTGTAAGCTTTCCTCCAGAAAAAACAAGGACTGCCTAAGACCCTGCTATACACGAATTGCGCTACTTGTCCTGTCCACAAAATACCGTGTAAATGCAGTTATAGATCCCCACTCTAAGCCATAAACCCCAAACGACACAAGCAGGCCTGGTCTCTGTTGGACAGTCATGGTGCGGGTTGTGCTGCCCGCGGTCCTGCCCGAAAGACTTTTGGTTCGTGTTTTACCATAGAGGGTACCTCCAGCTTTGACATTTTGCATGTCTTGGCGTTATTCACAGCTGTCTGCAGCACAGAAACGCAAGAACTGGCGGATCCTTAATGCTTGAACCGAAATGCTCGGGGTAATGCACGAGGCAAAAATGGTAGAAGCCGCAGAAGCACTGATGTCATGAGCCATTTAAGTCGTCGTATTCAATTTTACACGTTTCAGAAATGTATAGTATTGTCAATCCCTTCGGTCGGTTCAGTACGAATAGACACCCCCCACAAACAATGACTTGGGCCACAAACATTGACACGGGCAGGTGCTTCGCCCTCTAAATTGCCGATGTGGGCGTTTGTCAAGATAGCCCTCAGAAATCATTGATATCCCCTGTTATGCTCTCAATTTATTTCCAAGATATCCCGAGTGGTCTTAGAGTGCCCCTGTTATGAGAAATCTTAAGCCCTACGCACTAATTGTGTTTCTGTAGCCCCATAATTGGATCTAGGGGTAGCCCTTAAACCCAGAACTGCATGATGATTCCGCACGTTAAAGTTTGAGCTGCCGACCCATCCGGGCCCTGGAGCCGCCCTTGCGAAGTAACCTTTGGTTTTCAGGGTCTAAGGTTTGAGAACAGCTCAGGATTCCAGGTAGGTTTTGAAGGATTCAGTCTTGAAGAGGCCCTCTAATCCTAAACCTTGAAGTTCCTACCATGGTTGAGGGAATATTCCATTATTCAAGGGTATCAGGCTCTCTGGAGGAGGTTGCTTTCAAGCAGACAGCCGAATAGGGCTTCCCTGCAACAGGGGTAACCTCGAGGGTCCTTGCTGGGGGCATACGGGGATTCAGGTGATTCTCGGGGGCCAGTATCTAAACGTCGTGAAGCTGTGCGCTCTTCTCAAGGTCTGCCCAAAGAACCTGCCAGTACCCATGATCGAGTTCCTTTTCAGGTTCTTTGTGCATAATGTAGACCCCTGATTAATAAACCCCCTCCCCTTAATAGGTATAAAAATAGGGATCCTAATATTAAGGCCTTTAAAAGGAGGGGGTTTATTAATCATGGGTCTACATTACATCCTGCAATGGATATGAAAAATATCCAAATCACAAATACCGAAGATGGCCATGCACCATCATTTTGGAACCCTCATATATCCCTAAAAGGCCTACAACAGTCTCCAGTCTTGAGAAACGAAAAATCACCTCCGGACCTTGCATGCTCACTTTTTTTGAAACTTTTCTTATGAGAGATCATATTGGCAGATGCCTGATAATGCCTAAACTCTGACACCAAAACCCACAGAACCCTAACCCTGAAGACCCTTAACCTTAGCTCTTCAAGCCCCAAACTCCTTAACTCTTGCTAAGCTTGACCCTAAACTCCCCCAAATTCTGAATCTTTAAATCTGCAATCCGAAACGTGGCTTGTTAGATTTCTCTGAGGCACGCCCGCAGCTGAGGCCAGGAAGCCGTCTGCTGCGAGGCCTGCTGGTAAGTGTGGTAACTATACAGACTATTCATTGATTTTGGGGTTTTCGGGTTTATCCTAGGGATCCAAGTATACAAATGATACCTACATTGGGTCCCAAAGCGTAAAAACGTTACCTACATGAAGCCATGGGACGGCAAGCCCTAAATCGCATATACTATGTCATGGGGAACATAGAGTAGGACTGCTGGGCCTGGAGGCAAATTGTACTTTGGGGGTTCGTAAATGTAGCAATTGTGATTATATCCTGATTAGGGGTTTAGAATGCTCTGCGGGAAGCATGCAATTTTTGTTACACATGGGGTTGTGACGGTTATACAATTTACACACTTGATGATGACAGCTATGCAGTTTACACATGTGATTCGGCAGAGATTGCGCGCTGCTGATGTCTAAATGCCAATCAAGTGCTCTGATGATTCATGTGAGGACTCCCCAGAGGGATCCAACGTTTTGTACCTATGAAGCTTGTGACTCTTGACATGAAACAAGTGTTGTACCACCACAAAAAGCTAGATGGAGTCTTCACCAGTTAGTATACACAGACGAAATCATTACACAAATCAATTCCTCACGTCCAACGAGAATCCGTGAATTTCCGAATTTTTCACTCAAGGATCCAACCTGCTTGGTCCTCTGTGAGGTCATCCGCAGGCCTCAGCACACAATCACTGGGGGTCGAGCAACAAAGCCCGGCTGGGCACATATGGGTTGCGTTTTGTGAGGCAAGAGTCATTGGCTTCTTGTAATTTTTGGGGCACGCTGCAAACCACAACAATAACAAGATCCCTTCTCAGGGACCTACATAAAGCAATCTGTATATTGCCATTACAGTTTTGAGCAGCTCCCACATGAGAGCAAGGAGCCCATGTCAAAAAGCGTGGCTATTCAGAGGCTTTGCAAGGTTCCCTTTGGCCTCAGCAACAGCCAAGGGTTCAAGGTTGCAAAAGCTCCTGCAAGAGGACCTCCTCTCACCAAGAGGACTGCCATCTAAATCTTTCGTGTCGGAAAAGCATATCGGGGAATTGATGATGCCATTCGAGCTACTGGTGACCATGGTCACAGCAACTAGCATGACCATTGCGACAACGCCAAGCCTGGACCCGTTGTTTCCCAGGTTGTTGCCCAGAATGACATGCCACGGGAGAGAGAAGCTCCCCACAATTTCTTCAAATTTCCAGGTTCATGAGTCCCTTGCCCCTACCCTTATGTCCCTACCCGCTAGAAAGTTACTGTCTCCATCCAAACTGTATGACCCCGTCCGTAGATCCGTTGAAAGGACCTCCCCTGTACAAACTGATAAAACTTCGTTTGGAGTTCCCATCACAACCTCATAGCATCCTAGGCAATTTTCTTTTCCGTCCGTTGGGAGCTCCGGCATCATATGTGGGAGGTCTGGCATCATATGGTCCCCAAATTGGACACCAAATGTGTACACTCACTAATATTCCTTCCTGTCCACTCGCAAAGACCTACATAAAGAGCCTATCTCAGGTGCTCACGCTGGCATGTCCGGGTCAGGCGGGCTCTGGTCCTCCAAGAGAATCACCAGCCGCACCTGCTAGGAACGAAGGCTTTGTTGGACAAGGAGAAATAAGCAAAGGGAATCTCCTCAGTTGGGTGATTTTTTGCATGCGCGCTTAAATCAGGATTCTGCCAGGGAGCTCTGATTGTGATTCCTTCTTTTCCAGGTGCTGTCGTGGCCTAGGTCTAAACTGAATTCTCAAGGTCCTATTTGCTTGATATCAAGGGCCGACTCCGCTAGAGTAGTGTGCCTTTGCACACGGCAATCACGATTCCCCGATCACAGCGAGCTTTTCACCCCCAACTCCTTGGAAATGGGATCAACTATAAGAACCAAGATTACTCTTCACAAAAGGAAGCAAGAGGCTCGTACGATATCTGTGTATTGGCAACAATACTCTCATAACAAGACCGTAATACTAGCGAAAACAATTGCTGTTCTAAGATCTCGAGGTCATTCAGTCCAATCACTGCTGCAGGAACCCAAGAAGGCACTCAAGCTGAGCCTGATTGCCGGATCGCGCTCGCAGGTCACCCGTCACCGGGTCCTGCAGTGCATGGCGGCAACGAGCACATCAGTATTCAAAGTCCAGCTTCTGCATCTAACCCTGAAAAAACTGGCGGATCAGTCTGAGACGCCAAAAGATGCCACCACAGCTTCTATTTCGCTTCCCTTGCAATTCAAGGCTGTGATGGCCGTACAGACCGTGCTGTCTACCTCCTTGGACTGTAAGGCAGAATCAAGTTTGGGGTGTCTTTATGACCAGCCATTGATCAAGTCCTACTGCCGTTGCGATGCTGTAGCAACAGTGCAATGTCCCTGTCCTTCACCAGCGTGGTGACGCCAGGAATGCGTTCCACGAAGCCCTGGCGTCAGAGGATATAAGCAACGATGCTCTGGGCTGTAGGGCTGCCGCCTTCAGCATGTTGAAAGTTTGATGCAGGAGGGGCCAGGAGGGGCATGGCCTGCAAGAACTATTAGCCTGAGCACTTTCTTTCCACTTGCGAGTGTGATGACTTCTAAGCCTCTAAGCACGTGCATTTTTGAGCGGTCTGTAAAGTCCAGGCCCATGTCCTCTAAATTGAGGTCTGCACCCTGAAGCTAGAGCCAACCACACCCAGCCTGGATGTCTGCAAGGGCATCGTTGTCGAGCCTGTTCCTGGCAAGGAAGCCCGGTCTTTCTAGCCCTTGCGGTGCTTCTGGAAGGACATGGACGTATGGGTACGGGAGCTTCTCAAAATGGGGGGGCCCCTGCGGACCCGAGAGGTTTGTATAGGGACTATGAAGGGATTCTGGGTTTTTTATTATGGATAGGTTTTGTCAGAAGCTCCCATATTCCTGTCTTTAATGATACCTTCGGTACTGGTTCTGTTTACTGACAACACATAGATAGTAACCGTCATGTTAACAGCAGATGTAATGGCGATTGTGCTCAGAAACTTCGCGCTACAAGATTTTCCTGCAGACAATGAATCCTCTTGGTCCTTCTGTTTCGAAACTAAACCTATGCATGAATGTCAACCGGCTATAGTTTGTGCTCATGGAGTCAACACAGAATTTCTCATGTTCCCTATGTTTGTGCTGAGCCCAACTTCAGGACATGATCTTCAGGAATAACTCAGGAATAGACCTTCAGGAATAATTGTCTTATAACTTCTAGGAGCCTCCCGTTTATGTAAGATGACATCACCTGGGCCTCTCGGGCTTCAGGCTGAGCCCTTACCGAACAATCGAAGTTGTGCTTGGACCCAAGTGTATATAAACTCAAGTTTATGATAAGATAGTAATTTCCCCAATTTACCTGTATGGCATCCTTACCATGAAACCTCATAATCCCTGTGTGTCATCCCTCTACATCCCTTGCCCATCTGTCTTGAGAAACGCACAGATCATATATGTGTACTCGGAGGGTCAGCGGGGCCTAGTAAGTAGGTTAATAATGGTTAACCTGCGTACTAAGTTCCCCTGACCCTCCAAGTATAAACTCCTAGAATGGCTGCAGCCTCCGCATGTCCAGCTTCGTGAGGTATGGGCACAGGTCCAACCTGGCAAAACAATGATAAGTGCAACTTAGAGGTTTTGAAGGCTTTAAAGTAAGCCTGCCCCCAGGGATCTAGGAATTATTTGGGATCTAGCTTACCTTTTACGTCTCAAACATTGGTTCCTTGTCAGCTTCTCTGTGGACCCAAGAAATTTGATGAGGAACGAGATCTTACAACAGCATCTAGTCAAATTCGCCTGCTGTTAAACATTCACCCATGCACAACAACTAAATGTATCCCTCAAGACGTAAGGCACCTTATGGATCCTCACAATTGTCCGGATCTCAGCTAACATGCAGTTTAGCGGAACAAAATCCTGAAAAGCCACTAGATGCAACAAAGCCCAAGTCCAACTAAAAGACAAGCAGCTTGTCACAAGCTATTGTTCTTCATATTCATAGAAACTCAATACTAGTGGTCATCTACCACTAGTATGTCTATCATTGTCATTAGCTCCTCTCACTCATAGCTCGGAAAGAATTATGCCGCCCTGAGCCTTGTTTTCTGAACATCAAAACGCAAAAATCCAGCAGGAGCAACTTGGAGGGCCTTACTTGCCTTTAGGTCACCTAGAAAAGCCCCTCATACAGTAGGCCCTTAGGTACCTATAATAGGACATCGGGAAATTTCCAAGGGTTAAGGGTGTGAGGTCCAAGCTAAATCCCAAGGAGTAAAGCAGGCAGCCACGGTAATCTGGCCGGAAGGGCAGCTCACATATGAGGGGCACGGCAGTCTTGTCAAGGTTATTGTCCTGTGCGTGGGACCCAAGTCCCATCTAGCGACCAATCTTACTGCTCTGCTGAACATGTTTTGGAGGCATTTTAAGGTTACTAACTCTGGGAACTATTCTGCACTGCCCCAGTCTCAAAAGGCGGCATCTCGGAATCTTTTTGGCTTCCGTTCGTCGAGCTGGGCATGGTTGTGTCGTCAGATTCTCGACTCTTGAAACCCCAAACCCTTAATTCAAACAAGTCGACCAATCACTCTGCCGGCGAATGCCAGGGGCGCTCACCCAGAACCCCACGCTCTGACCCATCCCCAACTCGCATCTCTCAATATCCCTCGATGGGCCATAACATCCTTTGATGCTCCAGGAGAATTTTGCGGTGGGACTGGAACCATGCAGTAGGCGATCAAGCGCTGCTATACATTATCACTTTGTCATCAATGTAAAAACACAGTGTGTAGCCACCAGTGCTGCCGTTAAGAACGTATGCCCTGTGATTAAGGAGTCTAGTTGCAGTAGAGAACCTTCAGACCGATCACTAGGTGGCTCATCTCAAACTCAAAATCTGAAAAAGCAAAATCGGCTGGTGACCTAGTTTGCAGTCGTAACTTTTGAGAAGAGGGGTCATCCCTACATCCCGGGAATCCCAAAAAAGCTGGGACTTGTCCCAGAGGACCTTCCAAACCACCCCGGAACCAGACAACGACATGATTGCCCCACTGGACTGCGATGCCTGCAGCCGGATCTCCTTGACCTGAGCCCACCGCCAAACATTGAGACAGAACAAATGAATAAGGACAATCACGGTAATGAGTGGGTTAGGGTTTGGGGTTCTGCTTCAGGAATGCGCATCAGCAGACTTGAGAAGAATGACCCTAATGACAACGGGAAATGGTATAGAATGAGCACGCAGACAAGACAGACCATCCCCAGTGGCAGGGCTTAAAGCCGCCATCCTGCTCGCAGCAGCCAGAACCATAATGAGAAAATCCGTGGCAATTTGGGAACAGCTGTGAAGTCAAGCGTAGACTAAATTCTAAAGCTGCTTTGTGTGCAGTTGTGAACATCTGCAATCCCTCCAGAAACTGTTCAGGCTGATTTCCAGGTTCTCATCAGCATTCGGACTCGGTCCAGATGACCACCAAATCCCTTTTGCAAAACCTTGGCGGGGTAGCAAAGGTTGATTGAAGAAGTGGGTGCTTCAAATATCAGGGGTAACCCCTGAGCATGAGGATTACGAGAACATTAGATGGAGCCCCTATACTGTTGATGGAGGAAACCTTGCACCACCTTAAGTCCCTAAAGTCCTAGGAGTTACAATAGTTTAGGGCTTCAAGGTGGTGCAAGGTTTCATCCATGAACAGTGTTATGCCTTGCATAGAAACAATTTCGGGAGACTCCTCACCCTAAGCTCTGAACAGTAAACACTAGGCATCCCGGCATTCTCTTCCTTCATGTAGTTCTGGATGAGCTTCTTCAGCTCACCAATCTCCTGGACCCATCTTTGCTTACTGCCACTACTGCACCGGCCTCAGAACCCCACTAAGAACTATCATTTTTGGTTGTTCTTAGGATGATAATACCCACAAATTGAAAACTATCTTGGAGGCCCCCGTAAACTACTCGAGGTTACGAACTGCTTCGACAATCTTCCTGCCTGCTGCTTAAATACTTCAGTCTTACTCGTATTGTCATTCTTGCTCTGCCTACTAAGTCTTGTCGTTCGCATGCTCCTGATTGTGAATTCTGACAGAGTCATTCTCGTCATTCTCATGGCAAGAACACTGATCATAAGAGGGTTGGCGTAGCAGCAATTGAGGCGTGGAAGGATAAGTAAGCCTCATGTTTACTTGTGTGCGCATCTTGCAGGAAGCACATGTCCGGTATCCTTGTTGGAGTACTGCAGGCCATCCAAGTACCTTAGGCAGACTTTTGATCTCGCAGCCGCTGCATGGGCCTGGTGCCCCCGATTTCCTGCCAATTGTAAAGGAAAACAACATGTACGCCTGGCGACGTCATGACGTGCGCAAATGAAAGCTGAATCGCCTTGAAACAGAATTGTGTCGAACATGCTGAAGTCGTCACATATTCAGCATGTGCACCTACGGAGCAATATTGCTTTCCACCCTTTTGAGCTGTTATTGTTTTGGACATCTTCAAAAGTACCTGTTCTATTCCTGATTGCTTTTAACTGTGGTAGCGACAACTATGATTCAGTTCCAAGATCCAGGACATCTGCCATCCACAAATTGAAAATGCTCAAAAAGTAAACCCTGAACCTAGCCACTTCTGTGCAGGCCGAGGTGCAAGGCATTGCCCTCCTTGATGCTGGACTTGTGCCCCTTCACAGAGCTCCTGCTGTTGTCGCTTTGTTGCTGCGGAGGTTCTGAAAAAGGCTTGGTTCTGGCACGGTTTTTGCCGTACTACGCGGCACAAGGAGTGAACGCAAGGGGGAAGTAACAAGGTCAGAAATGACCTTGACACCACTGGGAACCAACAATTCTCCAAGAAGGTGGTTTGTGTGGATGCTGACTGAAGGCCTGTGCAGGTTGTGCACAATTCTTCACAGTGCACGTGGAGGTCGCATGTGCTGGGGCCGCAAATTCGTCGTTGAAATCTACGTGGCTTTTGCAAAAGCACGCGCCTCATCTCGAACTCGTTTGAGGCGATCTTCAGGAGAGCACGCATCTGGCGAGAAAGGAAGGGAGGATCATCGCATCACATAACCCTTCAAACGCCCATGCTGCTAGAGTGGCCAGGACAATCGTGCCGAAGTGCACTTGTCATCAAAGCCCCACCCATGAATGTTCAGCAGCTCTAACAGGCCAAGCAGATTGGGACGTTGCTGCCTTCCAGGTCTCGCACATCTGAACCTTCTCGTAAAGGTTCTTGTTCTTCTCGCGAAGACCCTGCACAAATTCAGCGAGTAACCAGCAAAAGCCACCATCATGTGGCTATGCTTTGTATTGTTGATGCTATGGCCGGCAGTTACCCTGTCCTTCATAACTCTTCTACTTTCCTGTCCTTGCCATTTGTGAGGCTGTTCTGTGCCATGACTCCTTGTACAGTGTATCTGAGAGCGTGGGACTTGCTGCAATGTGCGCCTGGAGCATGGAGTTCGATCTTTGCAGGTCCTGGTTCACCATGGGCACTGAAGAAGACATCAGAGGCACAACATGCTTCCGGCGGCAGGCTTGAGAAGGATAACTATCGTCATGTCAGTCTATATTTTTCATCTAGTTTCGTCTGAATTCAATCAGACTGTCAAGGTTAGTAGCACTATTATGAAACTCCACTACCATGGGGTTTTGGTGCACCCCTAGATAGCACATCTCACTGGTCGTCCTGGAGATACATGTCTGACTGCACTTGCGTTGTGTGCAGCATCTCCAGCAAATGCCTAAGTACCACGGAAATGATGGCCACATGCTCTGAATGCTTCACATCAGATAGGACCAAGCATCTACGTTAACGCGGCGAGTGTGTTTCTGCCGGCTTTAGCACAACTTGCGCAAAGTGTTCAGTGCTGATCCGTTTGACTTCAACAGAAGATGCCTAGAATGACGTACCCTGCACATAGGCCACAGGTTACGCAGGTGGCTGTGCTAGGTCCAGGTGTGCATGCAGGGTACAACGAAGCTCCTAATAGACCTGGCTTGTGACCAAGATGCGTGATCTTCTCCACGAGCATAGGCACTGGATTTCGAGCCTGCGCCAAATTACAGGCAGCTAGAAGGGTCATGAGAATTTGCATGATGTGGAGAGAAAAACCCATCCTAGCTCTGACTTGAGGTGGAGGCAATGATGAATCTCCAGCTATATCAAACATTTTAGCCTGCTGAGCGCTGTAGAGGAACTCGTTGATCTGAAGTCGCTCGATGAGCCTGAGCAGCGTCGTGTTGGGATGGATCCCTCAGCATTCCTCGCTGGGACAACAAGAAAGCCGGTCTTGCTTCAGTTAGGAGAAGCAGCCTCCTTGCAACCTAGCTACTTCTAGCCAACTAGATGACACGATGGAATTAATGTCCGAGTATCCGTCACTAATGTGCTCTACCACAAGTTGTATTGCAAGACGTCTCTGTCAGGTGAGCTGCTTCGACTCAGACTCAATGAGGATCGGCTTCGTCCTGCCGGTCTCATCCAACATGTCCTGGACAAAGTGTGCCGCGATGAAGAGGCCAGAATGCTGAAGCACGACATGAGCAGTAGTGTGGGTCATTAAGAATAAGTAAATGGTTTTTATACCGCTGATGTACAATGAAGCACAGACAGTACAACCTAGCATGTCTAGGACAAGGCAGCTAGAGGAATGACTTCTTCTGCCAATGAAAACTGTCATCCTTTCAGGGCAGGCTATTTTACAACTTCGACTTGCTGGAGATGCCTCCCCCAAAAGCGGTCATGTGTCGAGCATGTTTTAGGCAGGACGATGGTGGCGGACAACGCAACAATCTACGTCTATGAGGGTCATGAACTTCCAGTACGACACAGCGAAGCCAGGCAAAAATCGAGGTTGGTTCTCTTATCAAAACGAATGTCCAACAAGAAGCGGTCGGGCCACAGCACTACTCTGATGCAGAGTGGTCCTCTCGCTTGATGTAATCCAGCTCAGCTTTGACAGCCACCTTATCTGTGTCTTCTGTTCTTCTGTAGTCAGGCAAGACTCTATTCCCTGAGTGTGCATCTCATCTTACCTCGAAAAGCAAACCGAAAAGAATATCCTCACCGAAGGCAACTTGCAGTAGTCTCCCTGGGTCTCGATTGAAAGCCTACCTGGAGTTGCTCAAGATCAGAAGTCCCATCCAAGGGTGCTTCTACCATGGCTGATACTTCCTATGGAATATACAGGAAGACTCAGATCTTCTTTGAAGTCCCAGGTACCTTCTCAGCCTCGACGTCGTTAAATCGGTCTTCGACTTCGACTCCTAAGCTCACTGCATGTTAGCCCCGGAACGCTCACGGGACAGAAGTGGCATATTGGCAGGCAGCTGTGTTATCTTTTCCAACAAAATGCTGGGTTCAAGGCACCTCTTTTTCATTCTCAGATGAAACTTTAAGGACAGGGCAGAACCACGAGAGGTTCGCCTAGCGCCTTTCAGTAGTGAGGCATTGCTGGCTTTTCGCAAGCCAGAGGTTTTTGAGCTTCAAGCCAACATTCCACGGAGCCTAATCAACGCTACTCCAAAAATCGTTGTAGGGAGCTCTAAACCGCAAACTCTTGCTGTCCGCGTGGCTCTTCTGAAGCAGCTGGCCGTTGACAGCTGTGGCCTAAACAGGGCGGACCTACTCTAGATTCCATAGGCAGCTCGCTTGATCACGCAAACTTCTCAACACAAACCTTCTCCAAACTTATCTGAAACCTTGTGCGAACTCCTTTCAGCGCCAGTCTAGGGCATCCTTCGGGATCCCATGTTCATTGGGGCAAGGGCATCCGCACTCCCTTTCAAAACCCGCTGAGGTGTGGCAAGGGTTTAGGGTCTAGGCTTTGGACTTAGCGCCTTGAGTTCAGGGCTTGGCGTTTAGTGTTTCGGGCTTAGGGCCGGGCAAGAATCGGATTTCAGCGTGGCTTACAAGGATCCTTGGCACATCTATGTCGGAATGATGTCAAACACAATGCTTCGGGTCTCTTGTTTACGCAAAACCATCCTCTTAGGATTTCGATTTATCTCATACAGCCCCGTAAGCAATCCTGCATGGCCATATCCTGTGAGTGCAAGCCTTCTAAACAAATGTCAGAAACCTTTTCTAAGCGTCTAGACTTGCACAGAAACCGAAAACGAAGCGGTGTCATCTGCCTGGCGGAGCTCATCTTCGGTTCTTCGGAGGTCGTACCTCTCGTCACCGTCACGGACAGAGAGCCCTTTATCAGAATCAGAATGGTAGTAACGGGCATAGGCACTTAGAACACTTGTGACCCAAGATGGTTGTAGGAAAGCCAGTTGTCATGTTCACAAGTATGTTGGCATTTATCATTATGGTTGTATAAGAGGCGTTGGTCCAAGACCCTCTCTATATGTTGTGTGGTTTAGGGTTCCAGACGATACCAACATTCGTGCAAGTAGTTGCTTCAGGTTTTTGGAGGGATTGATATGCCTGCATGTTCGGGGCATAAGATTGGATATACAAAGTCTGACTCTTGACGTGGAAGCTCTGCCTTTGCTGGTGAAAGGTGTTCGGTTCTTTGATGGATCCTTCGTCTAGATCCCTTGACAAGTCGGGATGCTGCTCGGTTGGGAAATGGAAACGAATGCCAGTGCAAAACGTAGGGCTCTAGTCCATCATTTACGGAACAATCACGACGTTTCATGATGAATGGCCTTGTAGCCTTGTCCCCTTCAGAAGCTCGAGCACGCATGAGCACGAGCACATAGGAAGACAACGGATGCTTGCGAGCTTGCTAGCAATGAAAGTCGCTTCAGTTCTGCCAGCGCTTTTGAAAACAACAGTTCAGCTGACTCCATATATTCTTAAGCGATCCCGTGACATCTGGAGGTTCACGAGATTTTTCAAAGTCCTAAATCCGGATTAAACAGCTCTTTTACAAAACTCTCACTTATGAAGCGGAGTAAAAAGCATGAGTTATAACACCAATATAACCCCTATAATCCCCGTAGTTTCCAGTTTCTTTTCCATTATCCCTATATAACCCCAATATATCCACTATATAATCCCTATATAATGTAGTAGTTTACATTTTCTTTTCCATTATCCCTAAGCATTTCCAGAGCTTCCTGGCCTCAGGGCACCTTTGTCCTCCTCGTTGCCGTCGATGCGCCTTGGCCGCCCCAAGTGTCTCTCTTACCTGTCCAGTATCCTAGGAAATTCAAGGTCAACCTTTTAGGTTTGTATAGGGATTACAATAATATGGAACCCCCAAAAAAGGTTAAAGGTTACCTACTGGGCTGCTAAGCTCTCTTTCCAAGCCCAAGCAGGGGTGTCCGTCGTTTCAACAACCCTTGAAGAAACGATCCTTGCCGCATCCTTGTGCCTTCCAAACAGGACGATGATTTTGAGACATCGGCAGCTTTGTGTCCTCAATCTGAGCTAGCGAATGTGCAGATCTCCACTGCTTTCTTTTTTTGTCGTATATCGGATAGAAGCATAGTACAGATCCTGGCAGTTCAGGGTGGCTGTCAAATATAACAATAACCTGTAGAAGCTCCCTTGCTTCTTCTAGGCAAGACTCGTTGCCAGGTAGTCATTTTGCGTCTGCAGCGCCTGCCAGCAAATTGCAATGCCATCCAAGCTCGTAGAGGAATGCTCCTCAAAATCATTAGTCTATTGGGGTTATATATACATAGTACAAGGATTATTTCGGGGATATATTGGGGTTATATAAGGATAATGGAAAAGAAAATGGAAACTACTAAATGGTCCCTCTTGGGTCTTGTCACATGGAACATTGAATGCAGCCCAACTAGTATCCATGTTATAAACAATGGGCTTCTCAGGAGCTTCGCCCTAGACAGGCCCAAATATTACAGGCTCATTTTTGGAGTCCATGACTTTGAGAATCGCCATATATGAAACCGGGAAGCAGCGCACCAAAACGGCAAATAAACCCCAAACAAACCCCTACTCTCATTGAATACGGTGCTGCGGTGTGCATATTTCGCAGTTGGGGTTTGCGTAAACTTTCAGCCAGAGCTAAATAGCTCTTCTCTGTCCCTGTGCTTTCGTGCCTGTCAACCTTAGCAACTCAGATGCCAGTTTGATTCGAGAGGCAGACCAAGAAAAGATCTTTGACAACAAGCAGGGTCATCCTAAACAATCAGAACCTTGCGGCTCGCAACTGCCATTTCTGTATCCTAGGTCCCACACTTCAGAGAGAATGCCGGATTTCGATAGGATCCCTGACAGGAGTCCCTGAGAAACTCTCGGATGAACAGCTCCAGGAAACAGCAAGGTCATGGAATATGGATAAACCTCAAAGCTTTGAACCGCCGTCATTGACAAAAAGCTGGCTTGCTGTTGAGGAACTTCTTCTAAATTGCTATAACAAGGAAATCTCTTTATTACTATATACTCACAATCTGATAACTTAATGAAGGTCATTTAAAGTAACCCAGCAAACAACTATAATAAAACAACCCTACTATTTACTACATACCCCCCATAATATGGCAACTGAAATTAAATTCCTTTTTGACATGACTATAAGAAGGAAACCCTACAATTTCCTACATACCCATAATATGGTAACTTAAATTAAATTCCTTAAAGCAAGCCCAGCAAAAAGTCCCAGACCTGGCCTCTGTCTTTTCTCGGAGCTCCAGGAGGCGCTTCTCCACCTGCGGAGATGACATGGGGCACAGGTTTATAGGGGCTGCAGAAGGGGACATGTAGGGCTCATATAGGGTTTAGGGTTTTAGGGTTTCCCAAAATTGCGCCAACCTTGTTGGGGTCCCTATAATAGGGATTATCGTATTTTTGGGTATGTACATACACATATTTTGTGGTTCCCCTATTTAGGGAAACTACCATATGGGAACTGCAAGGGGATGGTTCCTTGCAAGCATCATGTTGAAGAGAAGTGGACAGTTCAAGTTCTTTGTACCCATGAAAAATGTAACATACCGTTTCCGCATCAGCAGCAGCAAATGCATCGTTAAGAATGCAAACAGGAACTATGCAGACTCCATGCATGATCTTGACGCACGAGATACAAGCACCTGGAAAAAAAGTGCTGTCTGAATGGTTTGGGACACATCAGCTTCTTTGAGATCGCGGTTTATCTACTTGAGGCCCCGGACGACCTGAAAGGAAGCTTCCTCAGCATGTGCTGATACATATGATCACTGCTGTCATGAATGGGATCCGTATATGTGCATTGACTTACTGGTGCACTCCTGCATGCGTCTGCAAGACCCGTTTGGGCTCCATCACTTTGTGATGCGTCATGTTGCTTGGCATGTCTTTTGCAGTGTTTTCAAGTCTTGAGTCATGGAAGCTTCGCATGAGCCTGCAAGTAAACACTCGAAATCTCCCGACTCCTTCTCACCACTAGCTTGCAACAAGCCATGGCAAAATCAAGAAAAACTACAGCGGTAAGGGCAATACCAGCAAAGCCGCAAAGCCTTGATTTGGGCATGGTTTACGACTGCAAGGTTGCTAGTAAGCTCAATGCCAGACTGCATGCACCAAGCCCTTGCCTAAGATACCCTGGCAAAGCACGCCTTCTCTTGCGCTTTGAGCGCGAGCTGGAGTGCTTCCTCGAGCATCTTGTTCTTCTTCTGCAATAGGGCCTGGCGGTGTAACGTGTAGGGTGTTTAGGATTTGCTGCTATTTCTGCTTGTAAGGTTTGTAAGACCCATTGCTGCAACTCTGTTTGATATTGTCATCGTGGCCTTTTTTCGAATTTCTGCCCCTATGTTCATCTTTTTATTATGATGCATGTTATTACTTCTCTCTCAGCTTTGTAAAGCAACGATGGTCATAGTGATAATGATAAAGGCCCTGGATGACAGTGTCTCTTCTGGTTTGCCAAGCAGAAAACGGCAGCGTAGGTAAGAAGAGTATTGCAGTTTTCCGTGAACAAATCTACCGCTCTGGTGGCGAGTACTGCCACTTCTGCGATCATGAAGATTGCCAGAATCTCCACCGCTCCTCCTCCTTTTCTTTCCAGCTGAATGAATTCGACTACCAGCCTAATTTCTAGATCAAGTATGCTCCTGCCTCTTGTAACTTTCTCTCGTACGGGTCACTCAAAGTAGATGGTAAGAAGCCTCTACGGAGATAGCAAAACTTTGAAGCAACTGACCCATGCAACACGCCTGTTGTCTGGCATTTACGGCTCTGTGGCTTGAACGAAACATTGACTGGAACGTCAGGAAGCAGCTCTATGTTCGTGCCCATGGTTAGGGAGGGATGCCCTCCGCGGCGCTTCAGCATTCCCAAAGAAGATCATGAACAATAAATGCCTCCATGTTTCAGAAGCCTCCATGCCGCTTGGCAACAACCTATCTGAACTCTCATGCCTGCAGGCGGCTTCAGAATTGGATGTGAGATTCCCCTGGCGCCTGCATCTGCGCCGCGTTGCGGGCTTCAGCCTCTGCCGCCAGCTTGGCGTCGACCTGAAAGCAAGTGTGGCTTAAACCCCTTTTGCTGTCTCTCCAATATGTCGCCTTCGCGTGAACGCCTGTGAGGATCCGAGTATGCAGGTAAGGAACCCCTATCCTGTAATTGATAATTCCATGAGACCTCCTGCACAGAAAGCGCAGTCCCAGTACAATCCAGTTGAAGCTCAGTACCCTCAGTAGCACTTGCAAAGCAACCCAGATTAGTATTTCACTTACCGTCTCCACCAAGCCTCCAAGCAAACTGCTACGTTCTTCGGGGTGTCACGCGAAAAGAAGAAGAATCAAGGAATTTGCCTCACTGCGCCTTAAAAAAGGGCACCGAGATCATGCGACCAGATCCTGTGCTCGAGTAATTTCAGGGAAGCCCGTTGTCTTTATCGTCCTTTTCTTGTGATCACCCAAGGTCTGTCTACCCTCTACTCTCGCTGAGGCCTCCCCGATAGTGCCTACAAAAGCCTTCCATGATCCGCAAGGCAGCTTGACTTTCTGGGAGTTAGTAGGGAATGAGGGAATAGAGTTATCTACGCATGCTCCCCTCAAAAAATGTGTGCATATATACATATACATATGTATACATATACACATGTATATAAATCTATAATGGGGATCATATTCCCTTTTACCCCACGAACTACCAGTAAGTTGAAGGGCAAGGCCTCCATCTGGAGCTGCTGCTGAAGGTTCTGGCGGCAGAGGAGTTGTGGCAAGAAGACGGTATCTTTCAGTCGTGGAAATTTCCAGGTGAATACGCTTGCAAAAGGTTGACATGAGAATGGCTACAGGCAGACCTCTGTGACGGAAAACGAGAAGTGTCAACCTGAAATGCAGTGAACTCCTTTGGCCTTTGGCATTGTGGTCTTATGAAATCTCTCATAGGCCTCGTTTCGAATCATTTGGGCCTTTGCTTGCCTGCACTCACGCTAAAACAACCAAGAAGTTCTCGGAAACAAGAGGATCCTTGGGAAAACGAGGTTCTCACTACCTCCGCAAGGTTTATTCAATGTACGAAGACAGCACCTGAAAAGGTTCCAGACTGTGTCAAGTTTCAACATACCTTGACAGGCAGAAGGCATGACCTCCTGCTTAACACCCTTGCTTGAAAGCCATGTCGTCTCGGAGAGGTATGGGAAACCACGATTCTAGAACTGATCCAACACGATTTGAGTGTGACTGGAGCTGGTGCACCGGATCCCCTCACAAGGACGAAAGTTCTGAGCCCACGGCTAACCGATTGTTTCAGGGCATATTGGCCCTTTCTCACCTTCCCACTATCTAAAGCCATCTTCTGGGACCAAGAAACCCAGAGATGAGCGGACTGTCCTGCGATTGCTTTTCAAAAGAGCCGATCTTTTTCTGCCTGAGCACGTGGTTGCTGACGTCAAGGAGTCGGTTTTCTCTGAAAAGGATTCTACTCCCAGGACACATGAAGGCATTGCATTTTCCACACGGTCAGCAATCAATGCCACCGGTGCTTTGAAGGACGGGAGGGAGCTTGTAGTACTCCATACTGTAACCATCTGAGGGTAACCACTGTATGATCTTCCTGACTAGTCAAGGCCTCTTGATCGGACAAAGAGGGACTTTGAATTTCTGTATAATCCTTCAGCTGCAGCTTAGGTTTTACATGTATATGTACTGTATATATATAGTCACTAGCATGGCATCGTTGAAGCAAACCAAACATGCGATGGAATCAATACACGATTCTGATGACATGCATGCAAGCGGGACGGCCTTCAATGGCTTACTGGTGGTTAGTTGGGAATAAAAGACTATCATCCCTATACAACCCCCACATTAGATTAGATGTTCCCTTTTTACATTCTAACCCCCACTAATGGTGAAATGCTGCTGGAAACTTCAACATCAGTCAGCGTAAATGAAAATCATCTGCAATCACAGCCTGCTATGCCTGCCGACAGCTATGCAATGTATTATCATCCCCAAGTTCGAAATACTCCAAGGGCCGGGAACGGCTGGAAAAGCTTCTTGCATGGCATTTGCATGCTATACCATGGAACAATTCTATTAGTTGTTTCGACTTATACATTGCGCAACGAATCTGAGCTTGCTGGCTTCTCGACACCAGCAGCCTCTGTCTTCTTGAGGTCGGTCTTCACAGCAGGGCAGACTCTATCAAGTGGGTGGCTTTCAACGGTAGGGTCCCGTTCTGGTACTGAAAACCCTAAGTGTCGCATTGTAAAAGGTTACCAGACTGACAGACTGTCTGCAGCTTTGACAAAAACTCATGACCAAATAGCGTCCATCTTAATCTCCTTCGAACTCTGTGAAAATCAGAACGCGCCCACAACGGATTCCCAGCAAAGTCCCAGACAATGTGCTGGCTTTCCCATGTCAAAACTGCAGCGAGACAGTGCATGGAAACTAGCTGGGCCCTACAGCAGGGTGCGCTGACAGGCTTTCTTTAGAACTGCTCCTGTGCTACACGATGGCAAGAAAGACAAGGTTTCGTGCAAGCAGGCTTGAGACCTGGATCGCTGGAACGGCTCGTGCAGCAATGGAAGGCAACAAAACTGCTGTTCGACGAACTCATGGGCAAGGATTCGGTCCAGAGCTTCCTTTTGCATGATGCCTTGAAACAGCACTAATGCCTCACATCTCGAGCCCTAAACCGATCCTCATTGCACAACTAACCACGTTTTCACCTTTCCGCGGCGGTCCCCAAACATGCTTGCAACTTGCCCTAGATCCCCTACTAAGTAGGGGTTTCTCCCCAGGTGCCTGGTGCTGTCTCAGCTGGTCCATCAAAGCGTAGACCTTATCGCCCAGCTGCCTGGTTGATCGTCGTTTGAAAACATGAAATCCCAGTGCGGAGATAAGGATGAGTCTGCGAGTACCGCCCCCCCATAAGGTAGATTCTATGATGTCATCGAAAGTTCTGGGACATGCCGGCTGCATCTTCCGCTGAAGAATGCTGGTGAGGATGCTGGTGATGCTACTGCTGACACTTATATAACATCAAACGTGGTCCTAAAAGCACGACTGGCAGGAACTCTCACGCTGAGTGCAAAAGGTGTCACATTGGTTGCAGCTGCAACAGAAAACATCATCGACACCATTTTGCTCACTGCACTCGTGCCTGAAGTTGTCGGCGCCTGCTTTGTTCTCTTCCTGACCCGGGCAATGCTTCTTCATGCGCAGGTTCCAAGTAACAAGCATGTTAATGCAAGTTAAGACGAAAGTTGCTGTCATTTCAAGAACTAATCTGCTGCGACGGAGGTATCATGACCGCCCTATCCAACAAAACCTGATCGAAGGCCGTTGCCACTAAAACATCCACTCCGCCTGATATATCCCCCTGGAGAGAAACGAAGGGAGGATTTTCCCAGCCACTAACCCATGGCGAATCTTCACCTGCCAGACTGCAGCTGAAGTAGTTCAGTTCTCAGCACTCCAAAACCACCTCAATTGTCATAAGCGCTGCTACCGCCTAGCACTTTGTTCCTAAAGTCCAAAACTTAGACCGCCCTAAGCATACACCTGGGATCCCTTGCGCCTGCATCTTGGTGTTCTGCTCCTCGGCATCCCTCAGGGACTGGCGCAGAGCGTCTGCCATCTTCTCGAGGCCGTCCTTCAGAAGTATTACTCTCATGATTATTACTGTTATTATTGCTAGTACTATTTAATATGATTGCTATTATTACTACTACTATTGTTCTCTCTACTAGTAATTTGAGCAGCCAGCCGATACCGAGATTCTCCAAAAGCAAGCACATTCGTATAAATAGCAAGAGGGACCCCAAAATACCTCTTGACATCCCCAGGGGTATGCAAGGGGTCCACGCATCCTATACAAGCCGTCGTAATTGCTGGTCTTATGGAGGCGCCTCGCAATTCTTAGGAACCCACATTCCAATCCTGCACTTTACACTCTGCTGGTGCCTTAGATTCTTCTGACATCAAAGAGTCGGATTTCCCTCCCGGTTCATTTTCGAAATTAGGTCTCCCCCCTGTACCTTGCAATTTGAATTCATCCAAACACCAGAAGTTTGAGAAGCTATCCGTGGAAGTCACAGGGCATTAGCAGGGTCCTTCCGCCTCTCCACTTCGGCTTTACTCTGCCTTGGGCACAGGGATTCACAAATGTCACCTGCAAAGGCTGAACACAGGCACAAAATTATGAATGATATTGTAACAGGTGTACTCGAGAATTAACAAGACCACATCTTGTACTTTGTAGGCGGCCACTGCTCATTACACATTCTGCGCCGACCTGCTGCTGGCTACTTGCATCTAGTATTGAAAGGTCTATCCCGGAACTGCTCTGCAAGACAACCGCATGTATGTGAAGCCTTTCTACTGTACTGGGACAACTTATGCAAGGCAAAGCTCCTCATGAGGGCTTCTTGCTGGAGTACATCGAAGTGGCTCGCTGCAGCAGACTAGAAGCTAGACGATGGAAAAGCAAATTGCGCACGCAGACCCAGGAAAAGCAGTTCAGGCCATGGCATCCACTTGTCCCGGTTGTCCGAGTCCATGTCTAACTGCATCCTCAGCTGAAACTGATGGTTTTTCACAGACTGGATATTTCTGGACGAATGCTAGCCGCCTGTCTTCCCGAAGCATATGACGGCCACATACCTGAGGCTCGGGCTTAATGCCTTTCTTCTGGACCGTTAGCTCGTCCAGTGTCTCGCGAAGTCTGTTGATCGCCTTGAGCGGAGACGCTGTGCCCTTGCCGACCCGACCCATAAAGATGCGCATGGATGTCTTCTGATGTATTTCTCAGCTTATGCTTTGACAAAGCTTTCAGCGCTTGGTCCTGTACACAAGTGACGGTTCTCAGAGATGCGGAGTGGATATGCTGGGGGCCTTTGAGGGTCATAAGCAGATGAGGATGATGGAAGTTAGATGTTATACACGGCTCATTTAGAGAAATAGCCTTGGAAACCACAGATCCCTGGCACCCCGCCTCTGCCAGGCGATGCTCATAGACCTGACGATACCATGCAGCAATTGAAAGAGTCTGAAGTTCCAGAGAAGTTCCCCAAGTTGTAGCAAGCGTAGATATTTTTGCAAGCATGTGCAGAAAGCCAACCCAAACCCCCGGAGGATCTAGAAAGTAGAGCCCCCCATTATGGTTGGTACCCTATACTACTATTGGGTAATTTCTTGGAACCCTTTTTGGGGACCTACTTTCTAGATCTTCCCATGGGTCTGGGAAAGACACATGCATCTGTCTGGCTCAGTGTGGCCTGCAGCTGTGCAAAAGGATGTCCTTGCCTCGTTGTGCTGGATCTGCTGAAGGTACTGGACATTCCTTGGAGCCGTGCTGATTTTCAGGCCCACCTAGTCTATTTCCTAGCACAAGTCCCACCTTTCACGGCTAGGTTCTTACAACTCAAATGCTGAGGACTGCTGGCTTCTAGTCAACCTCAAAGCCCAATATACTATATAGTAGTGTCCATTTTCTTTTCCATTATCCCTCAATAACCCTTATCTAACCCCAATGTAACCCCTGAACAACCACACGGTGAGTGCCGCACTACAGTACTGTAAGCAGCACTCGCCATGCAGCAGCTTTACCTACGCTCATTATGCTGCATGGAGGAAACCTTGCACCACTTAGCACTCCCAGAGCAATGAAATTCATAAAAAAGATTAAATATCACGAGATTTCTTCACCACCCTAAAGTGTGGCTATTCTAAAAAATGAACCATCATCACCAAAACCACCCCCCTCCGCAATTAAAGGACACTACTTCTTCCAATTATAAAAAAAGCGTAGCTATAACAACAATAACAGTAGGAATAAACAGTAACAACACGAATCATAGTATTCATGACAGCCATCGTATATTATTATTCATAAAAATAACACCAGTACTCGCAAATACTACTCAGTAACAATACCAACAACAACAATATTAACATTCATTTTTGACAACAGCCAATAGTACTAGCAATAATCATCAGTCACAATACTTATAGTAAGAGTGCTGATAATCAAGTAGTTTCCATCTTATTTTGCCATTATCCCAATATATAACCGCAATATAACCCCCAGATACTATATAGTAGTTTCCATTTTACTTTCCATTGTCCCATACATACCCTAAACCCTAAACCCTAACCCCTAAACCCCCTTTTTTCAGCCATATCCTGTCAAGGCACAGGTCCTTGGACTCCTTGAGCTTGGATTCCAAAGCCTAGAAAAGATTGGGTTGCTGTTAAGGAACTTAATTTAAGTTACTATATTGGGCGAACCAGATTAAGTACTATATATACCCATTATGGTAACTTAATTTAAGTTCCTTAACAGCAACCCAGGAAGGTTTTGGGTTGAGGCGCCCTTTGAAAGGGTTATATAGGGGCATCTAGGATATGTGGGGATTTAGGATTTGGGGTTTAGGGTTTGGGCCCCGCGGATCAGAAAGTCAAATTCGAGTGATGCACCCTCCCAGTACCCTCCCAGTCCCAACCGATCAAGAGTAAGACCAGCTGTTCTTCTAAGGTCTTCGTACTGAAAATTGAAGGGCTTGTGATTGGAGCCACATGCTGTCCACCTGAAGAGGGTCCCGCCAGGATGTATACCTGAACTCCTCGTAACCTAGCTTGCTTTGCAAAATCCCAGGATCATACTATGAAGCCGAAAGTTGAAAGCCCTGCTAACCAACTGCAAACATAACACTGCTGCTTATCATCGTGACCGTACACAACTTAGCCTTCGTAGTATAGGGGAGGAATCATTGTAGCGCAAGTAAACTTCAGCGTGTTTATTGTGTTAGGGCTATGGGGTTATTATCTGAGTCAAATGCATCTTCCGGGCCTCGATGTCGGCTTTCGCCTGCGCGCTAAAATTCCGCTCCGCCTGATGGGACACAGCGCAGGTTCTGAGAAAATGGTCTTGCAGAGCCAGGTTGAGGGCGTGGACTTTGAGACTGCGAACCAGTTGGGTGGAAAAGTGCTTGTTCTGCATGTTAAGCTTTGTGAATGAAGATATTACGATCATGTTGTCGGAGGGTGGTCACCAAAATCTTCAACCCATAGCCGCAAACCCTATGACTTCATTTCAAATTGCCAAGCCCTGGACTTAAAGATTCAACCTTGACCCCTGATTCTTGCCTGAAAGCTGGAACCTACAAGTTGAAAGACCCCAAGGGACCAGATACATTACGTACGCAGTGCTCTACGTATGCTGGAAGGGCTATGTGGCTGCGCACCTGAACTCCCCTTACCCTGGGAGCCTGAATAACTCGCATTATTATACCTTTATTCTCTCACCTCCCTACATCATCTTGACAGACACACCCTGCGAGCCTTATGCTTGTTCTTTCGGATACATCTTCAATCCGAAGCCGTATGTATGGATGGATGGATGGATGGATGGATGGATGGATGGACAAAATGGTCTGTATGGTATGTATGTATGCATGTATGTATGCATGCATGTATGTATGTACGTATGTATATGCGTCTATGGAAGCCTACATGGACATAGACCAAGTATGAGATCCAGGACTGGCCTCCTTGAGCTGCCCTGTCTCGGACTGCGCGTTGCGCAGCTCCTGTCTTTCCGAATGGCTGGGAAAAGAATTTCTTGTTGGGATGACTGGGAACCTCACTATAGGCATCATGCAGGACTCTGGCGGAAATCCATTCTTTCATGTCCGGCTCACCAGAGCCGAGAAGCTTGATTCCTGTGAAAATCACTCTAAGATGGCTCTACACATGCTGCGGTGCCGAGAAGCTTGATTCCTGTGAAAATCACTCTAAGATGGCTCTACACATGCGGCGGTCACCTCACCAAGAGTCCAAACTCACGGCTACGGATTGCTGCTGGTTTGGCTGTGTCTTGAACGACAGGCACGGGCTTAGGGGTAGTTGGGAGGGGTCCTGAAAAAGGAACTGCTACCTTAAGAAAAAATCAGTTGTATCAGCCTGCCTCTTCGAACTTGGCAATCTCGTTGTAGGCTCCGAGAAGCTGTTGCTGGCCTCAGATTGCGGAGAAGCAAGGAGGGGTGTAAACGGTGAGGTGCAGGCTAAGGCTGAAAAAGGTTGAAGTCATAATAGTTGGCCCTTGAGGTTGAAGATCTCGGAATCTTGAGGCTAACTCGTCTTCAGTTTTTTGTATCTGGGATTTGGGTCCTGGTCCTGATTAGGATGCACGCTTTGGACTACTGAAAGGGACCGGTTGCAAAACAGAATTCATTCATTCTTTCTGTTATCGCAAGTGTGGGTAGATTGCACTTTTGGGGAGGTACCCTGTTAGCATGAGGGAGCTGACGCGGGGAATCTGAATAGCAGCATGTGGATTCACTTTAAACATGATTGCCTCCTCTTCTGCTACTAGCGCTGCAAAGAATACCGCTCATACCGGGCAATGATGAGGACAATTCCACAATTCAGCATGATGATTGCGAGATTGCGAGTGACACTCCTTGCAGTCGCAGCGCCTGTCGCTTTGACAAGGTTGTACTCGTCGGAGATCTTCTGCAAACGATCCTGGTTCAGGGCTACCAGAATGAAGTGCTTCGCATGGGTTTCCCTCAGCTCTCTAGGCTGCTTGCTTTTGAAATGCAAGGGGCTGGCGACGGGTAGGATGAGCGCTCGGGGGGGAGTTCTCTTCTGAGAAAACATTTTTCTGGTAACCTCGACTTCGACCATCCATGGTTTGGTTTTTGATAATTAACGCATCTGCATTTCCCACAATGCAAGAGATTGAGTGTTCTCATGATGAAAACAATGGAATTCTTGAGATACTAGGGATGTGCAGGGATGATGGAGTGATTTTGGGAGTCCTTCTTAAGAATGGCTCCCAAGACTGCATGTGCAAACAGAAGCTATACCCATAATGACAATAAGGCCTTCGTTGATGTTGGATGGGTCTTTCTCAAAGCTAGTGACCCAGGAGAATTGACAAACGGGTTCTACATACACCCTTAAATTATGCAGTCCTTGGTTCCATCTAAGGACCCGGAAAAGGAACTCTGTTCTTTTTACTTTCCCCAAGCAAATATGAAAACCCCATCAAGTCCCGAGTCCTGCACATCAGGTCGCTGCTCGTGTAGGCTTCTGAGCTACTTTCAGAAGGATGGGCCGGGTGGGGCGCACGGTAAAGCACGGAACTTGGCAGCATAACACCGGAAACGCCAGTCCTCAACTCCTGCCTCCTAAGAAAGAAATGGAACCTGCGAAAACACCAAGCGTCTCACTTCCTCCCATGACCTTCTGAAACCATATTGGCTTTGATGACCTTGAACTTATGGGTCCACTGTGAAATCCCTGTGATGTTGAACTCATTTTGAAAATATGTAGGGTGATGTTGAACTTCGACAAACACCCAGCTTGCTTGTAGCAGACTGCGCCTGCGTGACCATGAGCTCCTGGGCCTGGCGATTGCCGCATATGGGGGTTTCCCATAAATTGGGTTAAGGAACTTAATTTAAGTTACCATAGTGGGTATATATTGTAAATAATAGGTTTTCCCCAATATAGTAACTTAATTTAAGTTCCTTAACAGCAACCCAGAAAATTGGGGGAGTCGGCCAGGAATATAGGACTCATATAAGGTTTAGGGTTTAGGTTTCAGGGTCTCCCAAAGTTGGGGGTACTTTTTGGGGTCCCCATAGCAAGGAGTATACTTCTTTTCAGGGAAACTCGAATTTTTCTTAACTGCGCGCCCGGAACAGTATGGGAGATCATAAGTTGTAGGGGCGTCTGAACTGTAGTCTCCTTTGACCTATTATACAAATAACATGTTCAATAATTCCTGGAACCTATACCATCATAAAAGTTGAAAATGACTGCTAAAGAGACCACACAGTGAAGAGTAAGGATTGCATGAGTCAATTTCCGCCCAGATGACAACAAAGCCCAGGTTGTAGAAATCCCGGCAGCCCCTGAGCACGACTGACAACCCAGCTGAGAGACTTGCCGAACAAATTCCCATGATTCAGGGCGCGCTGCTTACATGCAGAGATCGCTTTTGGTTGACCGTCGAAGAAAAGGATCCCCTTGTAATGTGACAGCTCCAAAGTCATAATTGTTAGGACTCGACCGAAACGTCGTGAATCTCAATGTTCCCGGTATGAATACTTGCGAATCCCGCGTCAGTCCCTCCACTGCCCATGTAGAGCCCCCCTGAATCTGCAAACCCTCTCATGAACACAGTCCCATGCCTGGGTCTGCCGCTCCTTCACTGTCCGCTCTTCCTCCTCCAACATATCCTGGCACTACCAGAGTTTTGGTCTCAGTCCAGGATATTGACACTAGAAATGATAATGCATAATCCAAGAATCATAATTGTACCATTAGAGGGTAATAATTATGAGGCAAGGAATCAAGTTTTGACAAGCCCAGGCCCTTCCCGCCAAACTCCCTAGGGATGCGACGCATAAAAACAAAGGCATGGGATGTATAACACCTTCTGTGCGGCTATCAAGCATGAACGGCCGTGCTTTACAACATTTCCAAAGAACGCTCAGGGGTGCTGTCTTTAATACATATGGTACAATTATGCATGCGGGATTATTCTTTATCGTTTCTACCATTTGCACGCAGTTGGGTTTCACCAAGACTTGCTCAACCGCGGAGAAAATTGGTCAGGACTTCAATCTGCCACATGTATGGAAAATTGTCGAACATGTAGGCAAAATCATACTTGAGCCTGGGAATCTAGGTTTTCATATTACCGCCGGAAGAGTATTCCTAAATCGAAGGGTTCAGGAATCAATGGGGAAGGTCACCTCATCATCAACCTCTAGACCGCAAACTCTTACCTGGGTTGGCCCCTAAAGCCTTTTCAAAAATGTCAGTATATAGGGTCCCTTATCAAAACCAATAGGGAAAATACTAAATACTCCAAGGGCCTACCCAGTGACTAGGATGTAAACCATTGGAGTCCAGGAGGGAGCGATTCTGCTCGGAGAGGACTCGGATCTGCTCGTCGCGCCTCAGGTTTTTGCGGCAACAATTCTCTTCATTTGTCTAGGGTTTAGGGTTAATGGTAATGGTAGAGATGATCAAAGTACCAGTACTAATCATAGCAATAGCAAAGCAGCAATGATAATGATAGCAGGACCGTCTCTAATGAACTCTAACAAACCTGTATAAGCTCACCAATACGATTTCAGGGCTGAACCTGAGTTTTTTATCAGCCATAAGCCCTCATCCCGAAATGCGAGTCTGGACACTCTAGCTGCTGAAGCCTGATCCCCGAAAACCGAACTCCTAAGCACGTCGTACTCGAATACTGGCAAGGGTCCTGGGAAGCGCTGGGAAGTAAGACTTTGTGGCATAGAGCCAGGCTTTCTTGGGTTGTGTCAAGTGCCAGCAAGGAGACAAAAGATGCTGGATCTTTTGAAAGTATGCCCACTTGAAAGTTCTCGTGCTGTTAAAGGAGCAGGGCAGCCAGAAGGTCCTGTGGTCTCCTCTGGTTCGGTACCCCTAGATCTACTTGAATTGCAGACTAGCAGCTTGTGGATCTCTGCAGCGGAGATGTTGCACTTCTCCTGTTTGGAAGTGGGCTGCGCGTTTTTGTCTACCAAGATGTTCCCTGATTTAGAGTTGAGATGTATCACTTACAAAACATACAACTAGCCGCTCTAAATAGAAGGCCTGTTTTACTTGACTGCATTTTCTGCCAAAGACCGAACATGAAGAAGGATTGATGTTGTAGATGCTTGGGTCTGAGGATCTAGGAGAAGTGGTCTTGGGCCATAGCTCGCAACAGCACTAAAGCCTGTAGCTGAACAATCTCAATGCATGAAGCGGAAGCTTCACGCCACTCACATGAGCCCATAACCTGGACGGAGTAACTCTCGCTTCATAGCTAGCATAGGTATCTATACAAGCTCACAAGTCTATGTTCACAGAGTCGTGTAGATATGCAAAGCGCAGAACTCTTGAAGACGGTGTGGAGAATCCTGTTTGGGAAATCAAAGGATCCTTGTTGCAGCTTTGCAGGACCGCTGAACCCAGAACCCTGAGGTTGGAACCAAGAAAAGGGCTTTAATAATGGGAAGCCCAAAACAAGGAACCAAAGAACATAGAAGGCTTATGATAGGAACACACCTACCAGGGTCCGTATATCCCTATTATATTCCCACTACATTCTTGGGGTTCCCGGTTTTGGGGTTCCCATTAAAGTCTCTGTAACCATGGGTCTGTAGTTCTGGGCCCTTGATCTGGAACCCTGTATACCCCCTGAGGCTCTACACACACCTCTAAAGGCCCATAACTCACGCTAGGACCCAGAAACCAGGCAGGGGTCCATGCTGGTAACCCATGGTTAGGATCTTAGATGGGTATTTGCTAAAACAATCCCCTATAGAATCCCGAACGAGGATCTCCAGAATGCCCTCAAGTCCCCATATATCCCTAGGGGTTGGGTACTGCCCCCCCTCAGTAACAGTTGGGTAATAATTATGATATGGTTATATATAGCCCTTAATAGGACCCCTAATATAGACTGTTACTGGGGGGGGGCAGTACCCAATCTAGGGGTCCCTAAGAGCCCCCTATTTTGAGAAACTTCCAGACAAGCCCAACCCCAACCAGGCCTCCGTGTCTGCCAGCTCTTGCTGACGCTTCTGGTATTCTTGCTGGATGTGCTGCCGCTTCTCCTAGCATGGGTTTAGGTAGCTTTAAAGGACCTCAGGGATTTCAGGGTTCAGGTTTTTGGATTTTGTGGTGTTGGTTTGGGCCCGTTGGCTTTAGGGACAGCGGACTTTAGCTTCCAGGCTTGGAGTTTGAGGATTTGGTCGTGCCCCTGGAAGTCTCTTGAGAGGGATGCTTGATAGTGATTCTTAGAACCAACAACTTCGTTCGGGTTTTTTCACAAGGCTGAGGTCCGTTGTATAATTTTCTGAACAAGGACTACCTCTTCATGCGGGAAATTAAGCAGATTCTACGCTTGGACAATGTGAACAGAGTCCCACTCTTATCTCGGTGGTCCCTACAACCCCATGAAACTAGTTCCATACTCTGCTGTTCTTTGAACGCGCCCTTTTTCGTCATTACTCAACAACTAGGATGGTGATAGAATTATGAAGAAGCTAGGCAAAGTTCGCGGTCCTCGTGCACATCTGAAGTCGGGCAACTGCAGAATCAATTCAAGTCCTCATGTGAGGACTGCCTGCCCAAATCAGCCACACCTGAAGTGAGTTCCCGCTATCATCGAGTTCAGACCAGTTTGATTTCAAAGTCCTTTTAATCTACTGAAATCCCTAAGCCCAGTCCCCCAAGTGTTTTTGGAACCCCAATGTGGCCAGATGAAGAAACCTGTCCACTGGAAGGGCAGCTATATGGGGCGTCATGTACGTTCCCGGAAACCCTGAGCCATAAACCTCCAAAAATCTCGCAGCCCTTGCCTCCCACTGGGCGATGGCAGCGAAGGCTTCATCGCGCTCCTGACATTGCAGAAGCTGCTACAATTTTTGCGTCCTCCAAATTGTGCTAGCTGCATCCTCTAGTCCGCTTTAGGAAAGACTACGTGTGAATTTGGACAATGGCATTTCTTGACACGCAGAACTTATTCCCAACATTGCCTTATCATGCACGATGCTTTTCTGCAATTCAGCGATGTGATGGACAAGGAACTTCCCTGACACTGCAAGTGCATCCGTGACATAGACTGAGATCGTACGAGGTCTGACCCCGCCTCCACACACCGTCATAGAAACACTTACAAGAAAGAAGCACTCATCTTTCCCAATGCTTCTTCCCTACCTCCACCCTGCTAGTCATCCCCTGGGGGAAATATTATGGGCCCTTTGAGAGGATCACGGGGTGTTAGTTGCTACTCAATGGACGCCCAAAACATACAACTACCAACCCTAGATGCACTCACCAAACACCCCCGGTGGAACCCTGTTTCATGCGGGCAAATTAACTGTTCAAATTTTGGTCCTCCTTTGTGTCTTCTGTATGATATGGCCCTTAATGTCTATGATATCCAAAATGGGCCCACAACTTGTGGACGTACCTAAGAACACTTTGAAGTCCTGATTCTAGGGACTCCCAAAAAGGTAACCCCACTTTCTGGAAGTCTTCACAAGGTCCTTATGAACCGAAGCACTGGAAATTATGATAACGCACTATACATAGAGTCATGCAGGATTCTGCTCACCAATCGTAATCCCGTCCTTCTAACATCCTCTCCACAACCCTGATAATGACCCCCACAAATCACTATATATTAACATGAACATTCATGATTAGCGGGGTGTGCCAGCGAAGGGGATTGCTTCATTTCAACTTTCCAGAAGTCCTCCTCCACTCGGTCGAGCGCTTTGGTCACCTGAAGCAGGAAGATGGGAGTTTCTCCAAAGGGGGGTCCCCCAAAATTCCTGGGACTACAGAGGGGGTACAAGGGCTTGTGAGAGTCATGTGAATGGTCCGCCCAGGGGTTTCCAGAGATCATCTTGAACATCTCCCAAATTTGTAGGGTGGTGATGCTCTGGGGTGTACTTCTGCATGCCAACATGAAGCCGCACATTGGACCCAAGGTAGCCCTCTTTCGAACAGACTTGTAGGTATAGTCTCCCTTAAGTAGATCGAATACAGCGTACATGGGGATCGTAACATAATATACCCTAAGCCAGATTCTATCTATCTAAGGGGGAGGGGACCATACCCTTTGAAGGTTCAGGGCCCTGTATGGCTCTTTCTTGTATATGTTGGAGAACAGTATCAAAAGGGGCATAGCGGTTTGGTGTTATTAGGGGAATGGACTACAGTCCAGGCTTTCTCACAGGGGGTATATGGAGAATATAAGGAGTTTCTGATCAGGGATATAGAAATGAATTGTGAGAAGCTCCCATTCCAAAAGAATTTGTTCTAACATTATTGGGGTTATATAGGGATAATGGAATAGAACATGGAAACTACTAGATTCTAATAGGGTATATACTGCAGTAGGCCCCTTTCATAGGTTAAAAATCATATCAGGGAGTTGCATGCTTAGCAGCAGCTGTTGCGTTCAACAACTGTTGCGATCCAAACTAGATATACTGCTGTCAAGCTCATGCACATTTACAGTAAGGAAATTCTTCCTGGTCGTCTCAGACCTATGATACCTGCAATAGGAGAGGACAAATATTCTGAAGTCACTCATGCCCTCAACCATGTACACTTCTCAAATTTGCGATCATGGCAATGGTCATAGTGAACACAACATGGGAGTCTCCTCTTCCCCGCCTCCTTGTTCTGCTCTTGCAAGAAGCGGACGTTGTTATATCTGTCAGGGCAAGATGCGCGCGTCGTGCTTGGGAAAAAGCAATGCAGCATACTCCCAAAGACAACTTTTATTGTTTCACCACACTGCCAGCTACTCTGCTGACATGTTGTGAACATCCTTTTGGACATGTTGCCTGCCCCTTTCGAGCAGAACAGCAGCTTGCAGAATGCAACACTGACCATGAGAGACTAGACCCAAAGCAGTTGACACACGAATGCCCGAAGCCCGAAAGCTGCCAGGACGGCCTAAAGTTCTCGTGCTGCTTGTCACCCTGTGGCTTGGACCACGTGTGAGTGCCGGCAAGGCTGCCACCACCACCGGTGCCTTTGCAGCTGGTGTTGGGTGTGCTTCAAGGGCTTTGCAATCATGGTAGGAACAGCGGTTCTCATGCCACAAATTTGTGTGAGGTGTTCTTTTAAGAGCCAAGGCAGCATGTTCAGGTGTAATGTAAGGAGTTAGAGAAATTCCTTGCGCAGTCCTGTCTGAAGCAAAAGGAGAATTGGCGCGGGAAATGTTGAAGTTCTTGGGACTTGCAGCTGCTGCAAGTTTAGGCTTTCTACGCAACTCCGGTGCTGGATCATGACTGGTACCCTGGTGGAAGAGCCAAACTACCCTTTTCAATGGAAAACTAGCCATCCTTCAAATCAGAACAGCTGAAAACCGACGAAGCTCTACAACTGTTGCACGGAGCTTTCTTTCTTGGAGTTCCCTAGTTGACATCCGGCATGAAAGGAGGCAAGGAGTGGGGGAGCCTACAGAAATTGAGAAGCCCAATCTAATCTTTGTTGTCCCTGACTCCATCTGAGCTGTAGTCCAAACTCCTCGTGTCCCCCTCAGTAGAGCCTATAATACTCCCTTATATAACCCCCTTTAAGGCATTTTGGCTATAGCTCATCTGTCTTCCAAAGCTGGCCCCCTAGCACCCCGCCGTCCAAACACGACAGACCAGAAAGGAGAAATCAGGGCATAACATTGGATCTTCGGAGAGTTGTAATCGTCTCTAATGATCCAGTCCTTGGAAGAGCGAACCAATTATGGATGTACATGAAAAGTATGCCGTAACCATGCCAGGAGTACGATGCGGCCCCAGTTCTACACGCAAAGAGAGGAAAAATCCATCACATGCCTTTGCCAAAAACCTCTCTAAACCCTCAACTGCAGAAATCGTGCCCGCAGACAACAGCATCCAAAAACGTAAACTCCAAACCACCCAAAACCAAACAAATGCTCACTCGCCCAAACGACTTGGACCCCAAAGCTTAAACTTTGTGAGTATACGAGGACTGAAGAACTTCACACATTGGAACCGCAATTTTTGAAATCCGTGAATGCATATCCTTCAACCCGAGATGACCTACACATCTCTCTACCCTACATGCCCCTGCTGGAATGCAACCCTGCAGCCCCTTTAAGCGGCCCCTAACTATTAGTCCCCCAGAAGTAGATGGAATATGGCTTTGGGTAAATTATAATAAGATCCCCTTATACCCCCATATTCTATCTACTTAAGGGGGACTATAGCACTTGGGTGTCCGGGCCTCCGGGATCATCGAATGCGACTTCGGCCGCAGCCATCGGCGGCCCTGTCGACGTCTGTTTCTCAAGAAAAACCTTAGGTGGGCAATTATCAGGTGGTATCCTGAAAGGAGGCTGGCATAGACCTCATATGAGCCCATTACCCTTAATCTCGAAACAGGTAGTTATCAGGTGGGTACGCGTAAAAGAGGCCTATACAGATCTCATATTAACCCCAGTACCCGTATACAATGCTTGAGTTTGTCCGGCAGGAATTGAAAGCTGGGGTTGTCAACCGTACTGTATCTTTTTCAGTCCCCATGATTCATGATAAGAGGGTAGCCTGAAGAGACCATGATTTGCACAATCTAACATACTGAACCTATTCAGGGCTCTTGCGGTCTTGCATTCCCTTGCATCATGTAAGTCGTCTGGGGATGCTTGCTAAGTGTTTGTGAGTATATACAGGGGCTAGAATTTTCGTTCTTCTCCAGGGTCTGAATGAGAATCAACCCTCGCAAGGTAGCAGCTACTCCAGCCTCTGGATTCAGCGGAGAGTTTGTCAAAATCAGAAAATTTTGGGGGAAACTCTAACTGGAAAAATTGTGCCGAAGCGGAATGCGGAACATGGTACTGCAAGGGCTGAAATTACTTACCAACCTCGTTTAGGACTAAAATATTGGCTCCGTGCTAGGCTTTCGCCTTCAATCACATGAGAGTTTTTCAGAATAGTCACTACCCGATCCCCAGGCGAGACCTTACAGTCCCGCCGCCAGAAAAAAAGCCCCAATGTCATGAAACGATTTTCTTGTGTTTCTAGTTTTTCAGAAGACGTCGTATAGTACAATCACCACAGGTGACCAGGCCCCAATTTGTACACCTTGCATGGACGTCCCCACCACCCAATCACAGCAAGAACTCCTGAGCCTGAAATCTTTCAATCCTCAGCCCCTTGCCCATAAGGTTGAGCGCATACACTCCCAAAGGGCTCAACCCTCAACCCTTAATCTCTAAACCCTGGAGGGTCAAAAGGGACTTCGTAAGTAGGTTCATAATCCCTATAACCCATATAATATATAGTGACCCTAATTATCCCCATTGTTAACCTTACTAGTTACTACGCCCCCCTGACCCTAAACCCTAAACCCTATATAACCCAATTATGATAGTTTCCATTTTCTTTTCCATTAGTACTAAGTCCCGCTGACCCAAGTAGTTGCCCCTAGCCCAGAAGCCTCCACGTGCTCGGGGGTGAAACTGGAGGGCCCCGACTTTTTCTGATCTTCTCAAAAGGCAGCAAAGGTTTGAGCCCAAGGTTAGAGCAATCCAACCACGTAAGGAATTCTATTAGGGTTATATTGGGGTTATACTTCATATGCTTTATGACGCTTTTTGAGCTGGAGGTCATTGTGCGCTTAGCGTTCTGCAGCTCGGGGCTTCGGGGATTTACAACTGACATGCAGAACGGACCTGGAACACAAGTGCCACAAGAATGAAACAGAATCTCGCTACATATCTGTGACTCTTTTCTTCAGGTACTATATCTTCAACACATGCCTGCATGTTTTGCGCAGCTTGCTCCACCGCAACAGCAGGTAATTCTGACCTTAAGCAGGCATTGCGCTGCCTACGCACTCTTTTCTTGAGGACAGCTCTTCATTGCCATAGGTTCTGCGTGTTTTGTAAATCTAGCAGAGGTCAGGGAAATAAGCGAGTGCATGGTATGCAGCGCTTGGCTGCTCTTGCTTCCTTGGGCAGCATAGTGCAGGTTCTCCCCGCGCACCTCTTGCAGCTACAGCCCGATTCTGCATAGCCGGGTCTCTCACAGTGTATAGTCCCCCTTAAGTAGATAGAATATGGCTTTGGGTATATTATAATAAGATCCCCATATATCCCGTATTCTATCTACTTAAGGTGGACTGCGAATAGAGTGATTAACTTTCTCCCTTAGACATGGGGTATATGGCCATGTGTCCAGGTTCCTGAGCACCCAAATCCCAAATACAAGGATCCTGATGGCTGATTCAACAGAACAGCAAGCTTACATCTCCGCACAGTTTGCGTCAAAATGGTCATTTGTTTCACCTGGAGTTTTAGATCCCATGCCCACAGGATCTAGATTGAATCACGCGAACATGTAGCCTTATGAGGAAGAGGATGCTTATTCAGCAAAGGAACTAACTGTAAAACCCTAAGCCTGAAGCTTGAGTCTAAGCCATACAGCATGGACGCTTACCCGTGTCCTAGCCCCCATCTTCGCTTTGAGGCATCCTTTTTTCTTCTGAATGGCTGCCGTGAGAAAAGCGGCAGCTGTCTCCGCGCGAGCAACCTGCGCACGCCGCAAGGCATAATGGCACACTTGGCACCCACCGTAGAGACATCTAGGGTTTTAGGTGTAGTTATAATTTCAGGATGCACACAAGTTGAGAGGGGCTGGGAGCCATATTTGCTGGAACCATCGCAAGAACCTGCATTGCTCTCCTGGCCATCAGAAGATGCCTGCTACAATTACTCTTTTGTTTTCAAGCTCTCATTTGTGCAAATGCGGGACCCAGATTCAGAGTCTTCTGATGGTTTAGGTGGGTTGATACTAGTTGAAAATGGCTTGCCAAGGTATCTCTCTACACTTTGATTTCTCCAACTACACTCTACGTGACCCACTCCCGGACAGAGGCTGGAAAGCATAGCTTTAGGATGAGAGCACTCCTTGAACAAATGGAAAAGGTTGGACAAGGGGTGGCCTGAACGCGGACTATCCATCTGCAGGGATGAAATTGTTATGATGCTTGACATTCCGAGTTTTTTCAAAGTTCCTCTCCCCAGGATTAGATACGCTAGGTTTCCTCTCTGGTCAGGATCGACCCTTTAGGGAAAAACGTTTTCAAGACCAAACGACCCTTCCAACAACCTCAAATCCTGTTTGGGGGCCTAAGGGGAGCGTTGCGTTGACAATGTGGATTTTTTTTCGAATATTTAGGTGCTCCGATGGTTGCCCAGCGTTTCCGTACTTCTGATTCGTTTAAGGAGCCTCCAGTGTTGAGAAAATCTCCATGTGGGGGCTTCTGAAACTTGCCCTGCAAATCCCTGGCAAACACGATCAACCTGAAGGGAAAACTGGGATTGCTTTCAGAACCCCTTCTGGCCCTCCATGTATCTCTGAAGGTTCGCTGAGGGAGCTTGGAGAGAAGCCCCATACCATTGAAGGCCTTTCTCTGAGAAGAAGTGGCGACACGCGTTCGGCCTTTGGGCCAGCGGTAGGCAGGATCTAGGGCTCATGACAAAACATGGATACAGCAGTCAGCAGTTACATTCTTTGCCGAGGGGGAGCCATGTGCTAATGCTATGCGACTAGCATCAACCCTCATCAGGGTTACTACGAGTGCCATCATGACATGAGCTTGTTGACATCACGGTTAGCCTCCATACTGTAGCAAGTATTGTACTTTCTTCAAGACTGCTATCAGTCTGTTTTGCAACTTCGAGACTGAACCTATGGTTTAGGTGTGCTGACCAACCGGCATTCTACAGAGGCGAGCAGCACTGCTACAAGCAAATTGAAGACACTCACGATGGGGCCACTCAAAACCAATCCAAAGCATTGAGACACTCTGCTATGATGCCGCATGTCATTCCTGCATATGAGGTACGCAACACCCGACTTGGCTCTCACGCCATCCACGAATCCTGAGAGCCTAAACTTTTGAACTCCTGCACCCGAAAGCCCCAACCCCCAAATCACCCTTTTGACCCTAAACCCTAAATCCTAAACTAAGCGCAAGCTGTTTAAGGCTCCGACAGCTCTGCCGCTTCGGCCTCTGCCCGTTGGTAACGCCTTCAAAGTGGCTGTGGGTCTGTGCAGTGAATGGTTTTTAGTTTGGGGACAAGCGGCCTTGGTGTCGGCTCTCTAGAATCTTGGCTACAAGACATAATTGCACTCCTACTCCTGCGCTGCTAACCGCCATAATAAGCTGCATGCTCCACCACGTACAAAGCGCCTGCAAAGCAGACCATCTTCCCGCAAAGTATGGTATAGTCTTGCAACGACATCGAAAGCAATAGTAGGGGGCTTAGGGTTTCGTTTGCTCACTGGCTTGGGGTTTACTCTTCCCTGGCGCCTCTCGCCGCGTTTGCGCTTGACGCCAGCCTCTCGTGCCAGGCGCCGTCGCTTGAGGACTTCCTTCAAAGGCAGTTTGTGCATATTGACAAGTGAATTGGCTGCGATGGTTAGTGGAGGTGCTCGTGGTCATCTTGGCGTTGGATGTGGTGATGGTGGCAGAGGTGGCGGCGCGGCTGTGGGGGTGTTTTAGCAGCTGGGGTGTCTTCTCTGCTTTTGGGTACTGCATCTATAGGGCTATTACACTGGGTTCCCTGTAACAATTTCATCGTTATCTACCTTCTACTCAGAGGGGCAGCACCTAGCTCTGATTGCTCTTCTTGACATCTTTAAGTCCTAAAGTCCCAATCCCAGACGCTAGACAATGCCCCAAAACCCGAAATCCCTGTCCCTGAGACTCCCAACCCTTATCCAAAACCCACCCCACTGTGTGGCTAACATGTTATGGTGTGACCATGAGAAATGTGGAAGCTTTTTCATGGGTGTTAGGGGATTTAATCTACGCAACCCGCGGCTTGCGCTCCCGGTTGCTCCTCCCGGGCCCGTTCGGCTCGCAAACGCTGCTTCGGGTTCTGCTCCTGGTAGGGTTCAGGGTGAGGAGCATAGGAGCCATCGTCTAAACTCCAAGTACCCCCCCTAATATCTCATATAGTAGTTCCCTATATAATCCCCTATATACCCCCGTTTAAGGAATTTAGATTATAGCTCACAAGGTGCGGGCTCAAGGCTATAGGGATTAGAGGTGTCAAGTTGAGGGCTTAGGATGTTGGGTTTGGCACAGCTTGAAGATTTAGGATTCCAGGTTTGGGTCGCGACGCAACAGCTTCGCTTTGCCACGAAGCCCTTGTTGTCAAACGGGATAAGAAGATCTCCATTTTCAGGCACATAAGCCCTCCTCAAAACCCATAAGCCACGCTTGCTATTATTGTTGCAACCGGGAAACATGGGAACAGGTAAATTGTTGAAGTGCACTTCCGGATCACTTCCAGCTCACTTGCACGTATGGGTAGTTAAATCACACCCCTAAGCTACTTTCTGGAGTTCTTAGAAGCGACCTCAATCCGAGTATTCGGCAGCTATTTTAACTCTGACCTGCCTTCCTCCTAAGTCTAAATCCTAAACAAACACTTGAAGCCGGTTGGGCAGGGACACCGACTCGACACATCAAGGGTTTCCTGATGAGCTGCTAAGCACCAGGGAAATATTCTAGAACTCATCCCCCTATATCCTAAGTCCTACCGCTCAGCCATGGGCAAGGTCAATCATGGGAACCAAGTACGCAACTGCTAATTTTCTGTGACTAATACATTTGCTCATAAGACTCCTTGTGTCAAAGGTCCTACTTTCTAGTCACAAAAAAAACTTTGGACCATACTTGACGCATAACTATGTCCAGCCACTATGGCGCAGAAGACTGCACGCAAAAGGGCTTTCTTTTCGGAATCGATCCGTTCCGCCTGTAGTCTATCTTGAAACCTGAAGGTGCCTGAGTCTGACTGCAGAGGGAGGCCTGCAAAGTTCTGTGCTATCCTTGTAATGTTTTGCGCTCACGTAAAGACGTTGAACACACCCTTCCATTTAGTCTTCAACAGTTCCCAAGTGATCGAAGAAGTATGAGCGTAAGTTCGCGCAAGCAGTACCTTTTATCCAACCTACAGTACCTTGGCATAAACTAAAACAGAGCCTGAGTTCCGCTTGGGCGCTTCACAACCCTAAACACTAAAACCCACCTTCTAGATCCTGGACCATAAGCTTTGAACTTTAAACCCTGACCCCAGCATCAAGCAGTCTGCATAGCACAGTTTACGAACATATGCTATTCTGTCAGCTGTAGGGCAAGCTTCCGCCGTGGGGTGCATGCTCATAATCTTGCCTGAACTTTTTAAATATGCAGGGAGCGGAAAATGAAAACGAGCACTCTATGACATGTATGTAGAGGTCACTATGATTGCCGTTGATTACCTGCAAGGTTTGCTTTTTTGCTTGCACTACCAGACATTCTCAGCTAGCAAGTAGGGAATCAAGGAATGCATGCGCGTTCTCAGGCATATCAAAATCTTTGCGATTCCCTCATTCAACAAGAATGTAGTGCAGCACGTTCTGAGAATAAATGAACATGAGATATGGACAGCGCCAGGAAAAAGAGTCCCGAATTTGGTCGTTGTCTTATGATGGTTACTTGATGCTCCTAAATAGCCACAGCAACCCCTTCTATCAACTCCCATAAGGAAAGCAACCCCGCCCCATTTAGCAGCGTCCATTTTATTTTCCATTTTCCCAATATATCCCCTACTTGACCCCTATGTAACCCCATTATACACTAGTAGTTTCCATTTTCTTTTCCATTATCCCAATATTGCCCCAATATAACCTTAATATAACCTCAATATACCCTATAACCCCTGTAGTTTCCATTTTCTTTTCCATTATCCCAATATTACCTCACTATCTGGGCATGTTCTCGCTGCAAGGGATGCTGATGCTCGCGCGCAAGGTTCCCAACATGAGGGGCCCCACACGGAAACCAATCCACTCGTTTTGGGGTTTATGGCTTTAGGGTTTTTGGGAGCAGCAACTTGAGATGTTGTGTCATAAGTCAAACTCCTTCTGGCAGAAGAGACCAGCTGGCATTGCCATTGAATGCTGGACTCTTGCTGCAGATTGGCAGCAATCACGGATGCTGTGCCTCACACATGAGCCATAGTCGAAACGCCTAGTATCCACCTAAATGAGCCCAATACTACTCAAATCTAAAAACCCCGATATAACCCCCTATATGATCCCCCAGATAACCTCTTTTTAAGCAGTTGAGACTATAGTTCGTATGAGCCATAGCCACCAGACCTCCCTGCATCAGCCATGATTCAACCCCCGGCAATAAGGCATCTACGTAATCCACAGTATATTGGGGTAAAATTGGGATAATGGAAAAGAAAATGGAAACTACAGGGATTATAGGGTATATTGGGGCTGTATTAAGGTCATATTGGGTAATATTGGGATAATTAAAAAGAAAATGGAAACTACTATGGTATAATAGGGCTATAGGAGTTATATAGGGGATATATGGGGAGAACGGAAAATAACATGGCAACGAATTACTGTAATGGGGTTATATCGGGTTTAGGCATCCAGAACCTTAACTTTATCCCCAAAACCTTTGGGCTTGCCGCTTCTGGAGATCGTTCTAAGAGCAGCTTACCTGAGATTTTTCAGGATTGAGGGGTCCCTATGGCCAGATCATTTGTTGAGTATATGGAAATTAAGTTGAAAAGTTCAGGGACACATTACCTGATGTGCGCACAATCTGGCAACCTAATAATCTTATTATCAGGATTACCTTAGCTATGGCTCACAGTCAACACTTCGATTTTGCATGGTACGTTGCGCTGGAAGCGCATTTCTTCCGCAAAGTCCCGTGTAAGCATGGAGCCGGAGCACACTTCGCGAGTACTCGTGTGAATGCGTGCTTCCTCGGTTCTTGTTTTTCTTAGTTTTGCGCCACTCTTGCAGGCACTATGAATGTCGAGCGCAACTTTCTCACAGTAAGCTATGTCGCAACCATTCATACTTTTGCCACTACCGCTGCGTATCAACATGTTCGCCAATGTTGACAACTACCAGCATCGGATTTGTCCTTCTTCCTGCATTTGTGGTTGAACAAGTAGTTCTCAACCTTGGGGTCCTCTTCATTTATTCCTCAACCTCCGCAAGAGTAAATTCTTTATAATGAGTCCCAGAAGGGCTCCAAAATCTGAACGGCGAAGCCCACCGCGCAGCGGCACGGTGCTTGTCAAGCCGTATCAAAGTATGGGGTGTCCAGAACGATTTTGAAACTTCCGGTAACAAGGATGTTAGTATTTTGGGGAAACATGAGGAGGACTCTTTTGTCTAGAAATGCCAGGATTTTTGCCGAGATGATAGACTCCCTGTTCGGCTTACACAGGTCAGCGAGAAGCCCTACGGTTGAGTCTTCGCAACTTTGCAGCGGCCGCCGTCGCTTTATGAATGAACAAAACTCGCAGGTGCTGTACAACAAAGAACCTCACTCTGCTTGTTCAGTATGTCGCTTTGGTCTCGTTGTCCCATCAGCTGATGACTGGCGACAAGGCCTTCACTCCCTCATTTGACTATCACAACTCTTGCCCTTACCAATTCTTTGTGTGCGATTCCTCCCAGCACGATTCGAGTCTTACAAAGAAGTTTACAACAATTTGGTCCTTAAACGCGAAGAGGGAAACATCCCTCACAGCCTCTGGCAGTGCAATTTGCTGGTGCTCTCAGCTAAGATCTCTGAAAGAGCATGCAACTAAAGCCTATCAGTTCCTCACAACAGAAAACCAGAGTCGATCAATGTGGTATTTTGCTCTCGCGGAATGAGACCCAAGGGCTACAGATGCGAAGGAGTGGAAGCTCTCTAGTCGCCTGTGACTCACTGGACCCAACCCTGAACCCTGACCCCTACAACTTTTACGTCCAACGTACAGCCACCGAGCGCTTTCCAGTCCTAAACTTACTGCTGGTTAGAAGGAAGTCAGGGAATGTAATCCCTATATAGAATATATCGCTCGTTCCCTACTAACCCTAAACCCTCCATATATACATTCTAATCCTATGTTCCCTACTAACTCCCAGTAAGTTTAAACGGTGAAGCGAAGGCAGCTCGCTCGGCTCTGCTTGTCAGAGCATGCACGTTGCTCAAAGCTACAGAGGCTTCAGAGATCTCATTCATGGGGAACCTATGTAAGCCATAGTCTAACAAACTTCCAGTATCCCCCTTAATAACCCCTATGATAGTCTCCTAAACATGACCCCCTATATGGCTTCACTTCAAGGAGTTTAGACTCTAGTCTATGTAGGGGCCTATATCGTCCAAAAGAAGGTTGTTGAGTACCTTATGTATCATACATAGCTTTGCGGGCTTCTGCAATCCAATCGTCAGCAAGACTTTTAGTGCTTTCAGTTTCCGCTGGCCGCGCTTGCTTTGTAATCATGCGTGATGATGACTATGTACTGTTGGTTTGCCAAGGCCTAGCCAAATGAGAGATTGGCCTTGCCACTCCAATAAAATGAGGGCGCAAGTTACTTGTGCAACTTGCTCAGGTTATGTCAACACTGAAGGATCTTGAATCCCCAAACCCTCAAACGTCAAGCCCTGCCTCCCTGTAGACTCCATAGATCAGCTCTGATCCCAGCAAGGTGAGCACAAAGGCCCAGGTTTCAGGCAGATGCACTTTCCCATGCAAGGCCTGCCATCCGTAGCTTTATCAGGAGCCTTGGGATTGTGTTTGTTGGAATCGCTATTGGGGTAGCGGCAAGAAGGTTCAGCTGGGAGTTGCTAAAACATAAGGTAGTGCGCTAGGTAGGGATATATGGGGAATACGAACGGCTTGTAGAAGTAAAGCAACACAGTTCAAAGGCAAGCAAAGGCAAAGAAATGTCGCAGCAAAGAAACACTGAGTGTCAATGACAGGACGCGGCAGACAAATCGCAGGTGCAGAAAAGCAAGCCGCATTTGTATTTTTGTTGCCCTCCAGCCAACTTCATACATGAAGTACCCTTATCCCCCCATCTTTCATCAAGCGTCCTCCTACCTGAGTTAAAAACCTTCAATATATCATTTTGTATCTTACTATATCTTATGCTTCCAAGCCAAAAGGGCAAAACGGGTTTGTTGAGAGAATGCACGAGGCGGTTGTACGGATTCTGAGGCTCAGGATAGGGTCATGTGAACCCTAGTCTAAACTCCTAGTATCTCCCTCAATAGACCCTAGAATACTCCCGTCACCTATATAAAACCCCCTTTAAGAAACTTAGACTATTGCTCATGTGGCGTGCAGGATGGCATAAAAGGTTTGAGCGACGACTATGAGGATTTCAGGGCTTTTTTGGGATCCAGGTACTTTTTAGATTCGTGGATCATGGGTGGTGTGGTTCTTAACAAAGGCGGCAGCTCTCAAAATGTCTGTCTCATTCGAGAAATCGTTCAAAATCTGCTTTGCAACCCAAACCAACCCTAGAATAAACATCTCTGTAGTGAAATCTCGACGTGTTCCCCCGGAAGGGAGCTAGTGCATAGCCCATGTGAGCTACAGTATACATTTCAGTCGTCAGCTTCTGGACATGAGTAGTTTTTTGTTTTGGTGGGTGAACCTAGTAAGATAATATTCCTTAAGTAATTTACGATACCCAAAAGGAGGATATAATCTTACTCTATATTGGGTACCCTAGTATCCCCAAATTAAATACTACTCACATGGTGTTTTCCAACAGCAACAGTAACCACCACTCTGGAAAACAAGCCCAAACAGCTGAATCTCATTGTGCAAACTTGACAGCCCAAACCCTCTGCCCAAATTCCACATCCTAAACCAAAACTGTACATTTCCACAACCTGAACTCTGAGTTGGTGCATGATTAAGTAATCACGACCATAATCTTGAGGTCTTTTGAAATACCTCATGGCTGATTATCTCCGATTCGACTTCATTTCCTTTTTTCTTTTTCATCTTAGACTACATCATTGCCATAATGCCAACATATCTTCACAGTAGGTCACCACATAGCGGTAATTATACAGGCCCTTCTACCCTGCCTGAGCTGCTCTTCCACGCCGCTGCTGTCCCCGCCTTTGATGCTCAGGTATTCTCCGCTGCAAAAGGACCCTGTAAAGACTATGGCCTTTTGAAACGGGGTCTATATGGGTGTGCCATGTTAGTTTTGGGGCAAATCCATGCCACGTGGTCTTCAAGGAGTATATTTGGATCCCAAGAATTCTTCCAGTTCGCTTGGCATCTTTAGACGGGGTTCTGCGTGATAGGAAGGTATGCCAAAACATCCAAGATCCACTTTCCCCTGTCTCACGCCCTCAATTTGCCCAAATGCCGGACCCCGTTGCCAAAACACAGCAAGCAAGAGCGGCAAGCGAAGTGGCTGGGGATTGAAGCGGAGATTGATTTTGGTAGCCCCTTGGCCCTGAACTGCTGAAAGTTCATTCGGTTTGCATGCCGTGACCTCTACCAATGAGGGTCATATAAGCTATAGTCTAAACTCCCCCTTAAGAAATCCTATAGTACTCCCCTATATAATTCCCTATATCATCCCCCTTTAAGGAGTTTAGACTATAGTTCACATGTGTATGTACTCTCCTTACCTACCTTCAGGCAAGCGCTGGAACTGCAAGGTCTGCCTCTTCCAACCGAAGACACCAAATTCCAAATTGAGTTGTGTTTTTTTTTGGTGGTTGAACCTAGTAAGATAATATGCCTTATATGAAATACTATACCCCCAAAAGGAGGATAGAATCTTGCTCTACAATGGGTACCATAGTATCCCCAAATAAAATACTACTCAAATTGGCCCCAGAACTTCAAAATCTCAGCTCCAAACCTTGGGGCCAAAACCCCAAATCCAACTAATATCTCGTTTAGGGGTTAAGGGCCTAGGGTTTGGGGTTTAGGGTTTCAGCTAATATCTCAGCGGTCCCAGCCACCACCCTCAGGATCACCCCAGGTTACCTGAGTTGCACAGCAAAAGTTGGTCAGGGGTCAGCTGAGTTCTTAAGGTTTCTCAGTGTGAGCTTTGGCATGACGATTTTGATGCCTGGTCGTGATTAGCAATTGCATGTTACCACTTCTACCCGTTACCCTGCAGGCCTGCATGGGAAATTTCCACTTGCACAGACAAGTACAAGGAAGGTGCGCGCAGATGTTACAACACCTTGAGCGCTTGTTTGGGGTCCTCAACTCCTGTAATCGATGTACAGCCGTGAGGATCCTTAAAAACTTATCTCAGTCCTTGGGTTTCCGCTAACTGGCCGGAATCAAGGAGTGCCGAGGGGCGCTTACCGACAGACTCCCCCCACCCCAACGCCAGAACATGCAGATGCCTACATCTAGACCGCTTCGTGTCTTCCTAATATATGCAACCCATGTCAGGTAGGCTAAACTAGCAAGTCTCCTGAAATGCACGGGGACACTGTCTGAACAACAATGTACAATCAAGGCTGGCAGCTCTTGCTCCATCCTGATGTGATTCCGATAAGAATCCAGACAAAACTCCTACTTACATAGAGATCACTCTTTGGCCCTGTTCACATATTCAGACGAGGATCAAACACATGTTGAGTGCTTTTAAGTTGAAATGCCTTCCTTTGGGTACCTTGAGGGCTCCGGGATGTGATTGGTTCGCAAAATTCTGAGGGCAGCTTATATACACTGCAGGTACCCATAACCAACTTTCAGTTTTGAGAACTCACCATCGTTTGACCAAATTAAAACATGTCACCACCGAGCCGTCACCCCGAAGTGCAGCGAAGGCGAAGCCGTTAGAGGCCTTGGCTGATGCAATCTTTTCCAGCGTTTCCTGCTGAGAGGGTTTCCACCTCACAATGTGGACCCTATTTCATTGGAGAAGATTTTCCCGTTCAGGGCTCGGGACTAGGGACCTCGAATAAGGGCATGGCATGCAGGATTGACGGCTCGCTGAAGACTTGTTCTGCTTCCAATAGGACTTCCTATATATGTAGGTCAGAAGCACAGTGGACAAAGTCCCCCCCAACAGTAATTCCAAGACAGGAGCCATAGTCTAAACTCCGAGTATCCCCCTTAATAACCCATTTAGCAGTCCCCTAAATAATCCCCTATATAACCGCCCTTGAAGGAGTTTAGATTATGGCTCACATGAGCCTCAGCAGATGAACATGTTCCTCTTGCTCTCAGGTCTGAATTCTGAGACCAGGCAAGCGCACTGCCACCATCCTTCCCATGTCCACCCCCAAACTGTAGTTTCCTTAGATCTATAATGACAAAAATATTTTCAATATTTCCTTGGGGTTATACTATAATAGAATTTACAAATACTTCCTCAGGACAGTACAGCAAAAGGATCATGGACTTTTCAGAGTAATCAGCTGAGCAGTCTGTTTCAGAGTGTCGTGATTGGGTGATTCTGGCAGGTGAGTAGCGTTTTTTTTTGGTGGTTAAACAGTCAGATTATATTCCTTATATAAAATACTATACCCCAAAAGGAGGATATAATCTTACTCTATATTGAGTACCATAATATCCCAAATTAAAATACTACTCAAGTGTCCATGAGAGCAGATCTTTAGGATTCAGGACTGCTTCTATGGTGGACAGCGCAAGGTTCCCTGTCAGGCTCCAGGAAGCTCCCCTGACTCCTGTAGCTAGGGAAAATCCCAAGATGTAAGCAAGGAGTATTCCATGGGTCCTGTACCTCTTACCATCGATCACACTGGTGTTTCGTAATATGCCTACATAGGAAATCCCAAGCACTGAAAGCAAAACTCTCATCCCAGAAGCCCCTGATCCCAAGACATGCAGCTTGATGGGATTACTGGTCCGACCTCAAGGTTCTGCACTGTGAACTGCAAAACTTACCACCCTGGAGCTCTGACTCCAAGGGCTTCAAAGCTGACTTTAAGATAGCTGGGGTGAAGGGCGAAAATCAGAGGATACCTCAGCCCACCCAAGTACAGAGGCATCTGACACCTTTTCGAACAACCTCAGGAAAGCTTCCCTTGACTGCTTCTATGTGTTCGCTCTTGCTGTCTGACAAACTGGTCCCTAAGCTTTCTTGTCTTTGCTTGTTGCCGTTTTTGGTTTCCGTGCATGCCAGCAGCGATCGACTTGACGTTCTTCAGCTGCTCTCGCACCGCTCTGTCGTCGCCTAGAATGCTACTTCTTACCCTGAGGATTTTGCATTTGTGACTGAGGGGCTTCAGAGTTCAAGGATACAGGGAAACGGGAAGACCTCGGATTATGAAGCAGATCAGGGTGGAGTAAGCTGCAGCACAGAATCGAATTGCCAAAAAGCAGATTTAAATCATCCTAAAGAGTGACCCCTACAATCCCCTTACGATCCCCACCGTTTAGAGTCCCCCTCTAGTAGATAGAATATGGCTTTGGGTATTTCAATAAGATCCCCATATACCCCATATTCTATCTACTTGAGGGGGATGGTATCCTTTAAAGTCCCCAAAGGAACGACGACGGCTCGCCTCCATGCATTGCGGAACCCCAGACGACAACCGTCCCGTCCGCCTGGCTACCGAAGGCTGGTCGGGTCTTGTGATCTGTTGTAAGTCTTATTGGTGAAATAAGTAGATACGAAAAAAAACCATAAACAGAATCAACAAGAAGACAGTATGATGTCCTTTTGCGCTCGGGCTCTAGCGCTTGCTGTCAGTGATTCTCGCTGTGCATAGGGTTTCATGGGGCAAAAGTTGTATGTAGCCTCGTCGCTGCGGCCGTCGTCGTAGTAGCAGTAGTATTGGTTGGCAGTAACACTAATCGTGGTAACTTGCGATATGGAAGGTTGTCAAGACTTGGGTCCCATTTTGGGCACCTTATGTATCAGGGGTGGTACTACACAGGTGATCCAAAGAGCGACTCTACTTTGAGCTCTGGTTTCAAACCCGTTAAGGGATTATGTAAGGGACTACTAAAGCCTTAGAACGGGGGATACCAGGAGTTTAGAGTCTAGCTCGTTTGGATAACTGGAACCCTGGAAATATTCTGGTGAAAGGGATTCTCAGTGCCATGCTTCCCGTGTCAAGGTCATACTAAGGATTTTGCATTGGTTGAGATTCATGGGACTTGGGGAACAATTTCGAACTTGGCTTCTAGCCTTACATCTACCCTCCCAACTGGTTTTGTATAGGTTACTCGAAGCAACGAATTCTGATAATCTGAGGTATACGCACTTCTCCAATTCTATGAACCTCTGAGAACCTTTCAAGCCGTCATTCCCCCTGCAAGGGGCTCTGTGCTTCGGAGTTGTGTGGTTCGGGGCTCTAGTCCCCTGCACGGACATGAGGTATGGTGGATGCCGGAGCATAGCACCAGTGCCGAAGGATCTTCATAAGGATGGCCAAGAAGACTAGAATTTCGGATCGAGTGTTGCAGCGTCAGTCAGAGCCACAATTTCGGGGCTTGTGGTCAGAATGGGTTCAGGGCTTTGGAACGAAGTCTTTGGCTACTTGAGCTCTTAAAACCTGTAGATTTTGCCGTCAAGGCTTCTGCCAAGGCGCCGCCCAACTCATGTGAGCCAGAGTCGAAACTCCCAGTATCCCCCTTAATAACCCGTATAGTAGTCCCCTACATAGTCCCCCATATAACCCCAACCCCCCTCAAGGAGTTTCGACAGTAGCTCACGTGTTGAATCCGTGTCGCAGAGTCTTTGTAGAGCCTTATGAGTTGGGCGGACGGTAGCAATGTCTGTCCGTGGGCATCCCTGGAAAACCTTCTATCATCCCTTGAAACCACGTATATTTACGGAGTTATGGGGTACCTCTAAAGGGGTTTATAGAGGATATATGGGCGTATGTAGGGCTTACATAGGCTTTAGGGTTTGGGGTTTCCCAAAATTACGGGTACCATTTTGGGGGTTCCCCACAATAAGGATTATAGTATATTGGGCTTTGGGGTCCCCTTGTTTATGGAACTGCCATTTAAGGTTTAGCGTTCAGACTTCTACGAAACTCCTGCAGACACGTGTATTCCCTGCCAAACCTGTCATAACCTCTTCATCAGAGCCCTGAAGCCTGAAAACTTAATAGACCCCTGACATAAATTCTGATGCAACAGCATAGAAAGCCCGTATACTTCATCTCCGCGAGACTCATAACGCAAGACATTGTGGTTCCTCAGGAATGCGCAAGACTGGAGACAAACCATTTACATACTCCTAAGGTCCTAGATCCCCTAAAGCCCAGATGCCCTAGACCCTAAGCCCAAACGGAGGCCTCGAGGGCCGCGAAGGCACCGATGCTCGCGCTTAGCTGTACAGCGCTCCGAGTGAAGCCTTTCATTTCTAAGCCTCGGTGGGTCGAGCTTAACCGGTGCAGGGTGTGTAGGGTTTAGGGTTAAGTGGTTTCAGGTTTAGGGTTTAGGGTTTAGCCGGTGTAGGGTGTAGGGTTTAGGGGGTTTCTTTATCTCTGGGCTTAGGTGTTGGCGATAGGGCTTCCTTATCTTGTATAAGAGGTATTGGCAATCCAAACCTCAAAATCAGGACCATCATACATCCCCAGCCCCCAGCCCTAAACCCTATATAGTAGTTTCCATTTTCTTTTCCATTATCCCAACATAACCCCTATACAACCCTATATAATCCTGAGCCCTAGCGTCCAAACTTTGGAGGTTGTGGTTGCGAAAGCCCCTGGCAACAAACAAAAAGTTAAGTTGTTAATTTTGGTAGGGCTATGTGCACCCAATCAATTCCATGTTACCTAATCATGTACCAAGTCGCGTAAGGTTGCAGGGTGTGTAGGGTTGATATGGGACCTAGGGCTCATGTAGATTTGGGGGGTGTGCTGGTGGCTTCAGATACCAATTTGTGGGTTCCTGCGACCCCAAACTCTAAACCCTGAACCCTAAACAAAATCCATGGGGAAAAGCTACTATATGGTAGGTAAGCGGAATCGCAAGTAGGGCCGATGTGTAGCTTAGGGTCTGCCTGGTGCTTCGGGTTTATGTAGGGTGCAGGATTCACGTAGGCTATCAGGTTCGTGCAGAGTTTAGGGTTCCCCTTCACGCATCATCCCTTCCAAAGGACGAACGGATTCAGGGCTTAAGAGCTTGCGGTTGAGGATGGGGTTTGGTAAGGTACTGGCCACTGGGGGATTTTGGTTAGCTCAAGTGGGGACTCAAGAGTTGTGTGGCTCAGGGAAGGGAGAAAAGAGGATTTAGACTGTCATGTATCAAGCATTGGAGGATTACGGCAGAGCTAAATTGGGATTCCACACGTGCTTCTGACTTCCACGGATTTCTGGGGACTAGGTAGCCTGCGCACTGAACTCTTGAAACTGAACAATTGAAGTTGAAGCGCATATCAAACTCCCAATTCAGATTCCAAAATCAAACCCAGACTTGTGAGAAAGTCCATGTGCTTTCCAACGGACCATTTGCTGCTAAAGGGCGTCGATCGCCCCACACCACGATGCTTCCATCTCCCACAATCGCGGCAAACGTGCTTACGTTGCCCTGCGTCAGCAGGGCTTTCAGTGAGTTGGGGCAACAAGATTTCGGGTGAAAGTGCACATCTTAGGCGTGAAAACGGACCCGCACAAAGTCGGGATGTGCGTGGCCCATGCATCTTCAAGAACGACTTAGACTTTCAACAGAAGAGTGCACGCGACAGCCAAGTAAGAGAGGTGGGGTGCTTGAAGCGGCCTGAGACAAAGCCTTCCTGAGCCCGGCATCAACCTTGAAAGTGTTGATATATGGCTGCCTAGGTGTCATCTGTCTGAGTTGCTCGACAAGCCGCATCATCAATATGGTCCTCTTTGATTGAATCCTTACATGTTACAGTAGGATAAGCCTCCCGCATCCTACTTTTCTATTTAGGTCCGCGTAAAATCAATTCAGCCAAAAGCGCATCTCTCCAAAGGCCAGAGCTTGCAGGATAGCTTCAACCTACTTCTTACACCTTGTCAGCTAGTGCAAGGGCACGGTGTATATGAATGGTAGAGTCGAGGCCTAAACATTTACAGCAGGATGTTGAGGGCATAATCTACTAGAAGAGATGAGGATTACGAGGGGATAGTAAAGATTCTTCAGGCTTATTTGTGAGTAGTAGGGGTCATCTCTACCACACGCCTAGCAGGAAACCCCTTTTACCGAGCTATACTCCCTTGAAAACATCCGTTCTGACATTAACACCAACCTTTTCCGCAAGAAGAAAGCACAACTAAGCTAAACTCTAAACCCTAAGCCCTAAACCCCAAACCCTAAACTATAGTAGTTTCCATTTTATTTTCCATTATCCCTATATAATTCCTATATAACCCCAAACTCATTCGCCGCCTCCACGTGCTTGACGTCACAGAGGTGCTCCTGAATCTTGCGGCTGTCACCGCCATGCTCGTTCCTTGGCTGGTCCCTGACTTCGAGATTATATGGGGGTTTATGAACTATAGGGTTTAGGGTTTAGGGCTTAGGGTTTACTGTAGCTCTGCAAGAGGACTCGCTTGGAATTTGCATGTTGTGAAATTTCAAGTGCAGCTTAGAACCCTACCAGAATCTTGCACATTCACTAAAAATGTACGTAACTGAAAGACACACAAACAAAACCTCAATGAAGATGTTGGCCTACCATCTGAGCAGAAATCTCTGTAGTCACCATAGACCTATAATAATATAATTTTCAACCCTTCTGGGGGGCTATACTATAATCAACCAACAGAACTCCCAAGGAACTGGAGGAGCTAAGGGATCTCAAGTCTGGGGCCTTTGCAGCTTTTCGTCGAGGTTCTTGGGAAAAGCATCATCTATAAGAAGTACCGGTACCTATTAAGTACTTGTGGCGATCGCAAGGGATGATGGCAATCAGACCTATCATTTTTCTACTTTTCACCTTTGCTAGGCGGCCCCCTACATAACCCCAGTTTCCATTTCATTTTAATCTAAACCCCTTTATCCCCCTTAATAGCCTCTATAATACTCCGCTATATCATGCCTTTTAAGGAGTTTAGACTATAGCTGATTCTCTTTTGAATTTGATTCTCCATTGTTGGGGAGAGCACTGAATCATCTCTGCATTGGAGGTAGCCATGCCCAGAACTTTGCTTTGGGAAATCTTCTGGCTCTGGACCTGATAATGCCATGAAGCTGCTTTAAAAATGAGGGAACAGACCGACAAATCCAGCGCTCTGTCATCAACAAGGTGGAATTGAAGCTCAATATATAGAGCCTCTTCAAAGCATGTTGAAAACAATGCGTGTGCAGCCGGAGACGCCCCCCAAATGCTCTCAAAATCTTGCAGCTCAGAGTCCTAGCCCTATATCCTTTGTCTGGAAAAGAGTGATTCCTTTAGGCCAAGGTCCTCGACCTTGTGCCTGCAAGGCCCTCAAAACACAACTGAAACTTGGCCATAGGCATAGTAGTAAGGGCAGTATGGCTTACACTGTTTGCAGTGTCGGTGCCCCAGTTACTCCATGCCTTGCCCCTCCACCTAGCTGCTGCCACAGCGTCCGGCCCCACGTCACCACGCTGCCATCATTACGGGTGGCAGCAAACGCGTAGCCGGTCGATGCAATCCTGGGCTTGAAGATTGAGAAGCAACCACTACCTGTGCGGGGTCCTGTGGGCATGTGCAGCCTGCTGAGAGAAGCTACTCGAAGTAGCTCATCGTCCCGGTAGTGAAGAAGACCAGTGGATCAAACACGAAGCACAAATGTCTCAAAATTCGAACGAGAAGAGCTATCCATATCTTTAAGCCTGAAACGCTGGACCAGTGCATGTACAGATGAGAGCGCAAAGGGTACAACCAAGACGTGAGAATTCAGCTGGTACCAGTAAAGCCCGTGAACAGTGCCCCCCTCCATAGCGAAAAAACTACACATCCTGAATTCCTACTTCCTGTCTGTTTGCTACAAGGCTTAAGGCTTAGGGTTTAGGACTTTGTACTCCAAGGTAATTATCTATTGTGGCCCAGACACTTTCGGACTCCGGTTAGCTGCGCCTTCCTTGGCGATGTGGGCGTGGCTTTTCCCCCCAAACCCTAAGGGTCCAAGTACCTAATAATTAGGTCACTTTAAAAGGGGGTACATAAGGATGTTTAGGGTTTAGGATTTAGGGTCCGAGTGCCTAGTAATCATATACTTACCCAAGACCTAGACTATAACCACTACTACGCAACCCAAGTACCTAATTATTGGGTACACGGACCCTCTGGGAAACATGGAACCCCACAAACGCTGCTATCAAGCGGATGGTAGCGCAAAATTCCAAGTGGGGATTGGGCTTCACGGGCCTCTAGTCTTAAAAATTGAAGATTCCTGCGTAGAACCAGGATGATAGCCAAGACCGTCGCGGGGCCGTGCCACAGCCTGCTAGGGAATCATTCTACGATTTCCCTGAGCAATGGATGAACAGTAAGTGGCATACTCGCCAGTGCGGACATCCAAAAGACCACATCGGCTTTGTTTGTGGGACACTGGTAGAATCCCAAATGCATACGTCTGTTTGCATCACAAAGATACCATGACTTTGGACAAAACTAAGGGGACGGCAACCTTCAAGGAATGGGGATATTAGATGGCACTCCATCGAATCTCCAAATCAACCTCTGCAGCCAAACGCACCGACTGTCAGCCATAGACTTAGAGAACTTTGAATGCCAATTCAGGGTTGGATGAAGTTACTATAATAATGAAACCCTGTAATTCGCTATCTACCCACATTATGGTAACTTACATCAAGTTTCTGAACAGCAACCCAGTAATGCCAGGTCTTGCCGCATGATATGACTGCGCTGCATCCAAAGAGCTTCCCCAAACTCCAGGTTTAGGATTTGGGGTTTTCTAAGCCCAAAACCCTCAACCCTAATTCCTAAGCTCAGGTAGCTGAGCCCAAAACCATTCTGAACGTCTCCTCCAAATCTGAAACCGCCCAACAGTCACCCCCTTTGTTTGGTTAAGCTTCACCGTCTTACTGTCGCCTCCAGCATCAGGACGGCCCCAGGTTACAACCTTGGAAGGGGTTTCAGAAACTGTGGAAAAGGGAACTAGGCATCTACATCATCCTATATGCAAGGAGACCTAAAAGGCATGACCGGCTTAACCACGGCTTTACGAAAGAGAGCCCCGATCCCTCTTGAATATCTGCATAGCCTAATTGAAATGACAACTGCAGCGGGAGAGGCTGCAAACAAGTAGTGAATAAGCATGGGCCCCCGAACTCTGATGTTTGGGCACTTCCATGTCAGTAGTTTGGTCGCTGCTAGGCTTTACAGGGCTCGTGTTGCAGGAGACCGTAGATGCTGATTTTGCGTGGCCCAATAGAACCTGTAAGGAGGACCCGCAAAATTCTCATGACATCCATGTTTCAAGAAACCTCCTACAAGCTCCAAACCATTCATCTTTACTCCTTCCCAGACCCCCCGGGAGGATCTAGAAAGTAGAACCCTCATTATGGTACCCTATACTACTATTGAATAATTTCTAGGAACCCTTTTGGGGGATCTACTTCCCAGATCCTCCCAGGGGTCTGGGTTTAGGGTGCTGGCCGTGCCATCCTTGCGGAGGGCGGCGAAGGCGTGCATCGTAGATCGGATCTGTGGGTGAAGAGATTTTTTGGGTTTTTTTCCAATTCTAGAAGGATTTCGGGGGTTACTGTTTTGGCTGTTTTGGGTGAAGAGATTTTTGGGGTTTGGGATTGTAAAAGGGCTTAGGGGGTTACTGCTTTGAGTGCTCAGAGGGAGGCTCAAGAGTTTCTAGGGTTTAGGGTTTAGGGTTTAGGGCTAACGGGGGTATTGGGCTGCAGGGCTGTAACTGTTAGGTAATTGGGAGACTACTACAGTGGTATAAATAATTATGAATATGATTTTGAGGTCCATTTGAGCTACCATATACTATAACTATACAAGGAATATGGAACCATAATATTGGTAATTATTTAGGCCCCTAAACTCTATGGTAATATAGCAGTTTCCTTTTTCTTTTCCATTAACCATTATATAACTACATTTTTTTAATGTTGGCAATTATTTAGGCCCCTATATTATGGAGCTTCTGGGATGGGGAGAGCCCCACAAAAAGCCTGTCTGGCAAATGAGACCTAAGGCCTCTCGACAGGTGAGGTAGAAGCACCAGACGCCGTATGGGTTCCTATCACACAAGCGAAGCTGCTAACTGCTAAGTCCCAAAGTTCCCGTTAAACAAAAACCAGCGACATTCCCCTGATATCTTAGCTTAGTCCCAATTCAACCCTCTCTTGCCAAACCTCACACTTGCTGTTAAGGAAGTTAAGCTAATTTACCATAGTACATCAACCACAGGTTTCGAGTTCATTTTCGATGTTCTTTTCGCATTCGATCCTCCATGATGGTAGCTTAACCCTAAGCCCTAAATAACCCCTGTAACCCCTTTAAAGCGAGCCTATTCTGGTAACGTAAGATATGTTCCTTAACAGTAGCCCAGGCTGACGCTGCCGGCCTGAAGCAGCATACACCCTGCACCTACACCCGGACTCCGCTCCGTGTTCTGATGAAGGTTTTGGGCTTACATTTTTGGGGTTGAGGGTTTAGGGTTTTGGGGCATAGGTTCTGGGTTTTTGGGCTTAGAATTGGTTTTGGAGGGTATGCTGTACTATAGTTACGCCATAAAAAAAATTGGTAGGACACATCCATATACTCAATGTAACTGAAGCGTACCTTATTTTCAGCTGCCCCTTCAAACTCTGAAGCTTCTAGCCAGACAAGGCCATTACACTCAGGGGTTTGCTAAACCTCATATCATTCCAAGATGGCTTCACTCTCTGCAGAAAACTAAACCCCAAATCCTAAACTCCAAACCCAAAACCCTAAACCAAGAAGCCTAAATCCTAAACCCAAGAATTCCTCCATCCCCGTTCCCTGGCCTTCCACACCTCATGCAGCTCGTGGCGCACGGCCCCGCAGTCGCCACCGGAATCCTCGTGACCCCAGGCTACCACCTGGGACGCCAAGGACACCAGGGCTTAGGGCTTGGGATTTAGGATTTGTCTTGTAGACTATGTGCAGGTGTAGGGATTTCTGTATTAGATTCTGCTGTCCTTTATTGACAGTGGGGTACATGGGGCTCCATGCTTGTCTTTGGGGATTAGGTTTAGGGTCCAGGGCTCATGCTTGGTTATCTTTGGCTTAGTGGTCAGGGCTACTACAGTTTTCCATGTAGACGCAGATTGTGTTCTCCTTTTGGATGCAGTACTCTACAAGACCAAGGTTTTTTCAAAGAATGCGGCCGAAGAATTGGGGCTTAATGTTATTCAGGAGCATACAGAGGCCTTCAGCAATTCGTGAAAGGGAACATCCCTCAGAAATGAGTACAACACGCCCTGAATCTTAAGCTCGAGGTCCTATGAATGAAGCCTAAGGTTTAGGCTTTAGAGTTTTAGGGTTTAAGGTTCAAAGCCCTAAGCCCTAAATCCTATACCCTAGCCCGCGTCTAGAGCTGTTCGTACCCAGTGGCCGAGCCATCTGCGCGAAGGGCAGCAAATGCCATGCCAGTAGCTTCGATGTCCTACAATGTGGATATTGAGGGTTTCCAGAAGTAACAGGTTGCTCCTTGGTCCTTGGGGCTCCCTAGATTAAGAAGGATCATGATATCAAAAAAAGATTGCTCGCAATCTCTATGTATCCTTGGTCCATGAGGGCAACCCAATTTAGAGAAGCCTGCATGGACTTCCCCAAGCACTATACCCTAAGCCCTAAACCCTACATCCGGGACTTGCTTTCAAGCTTTAAAGCTTTGGTTTTCAGAGTTCAGGTCTGAGGGCGTGTAGCTACTGCGGTAATGATTTCAGAAATTTGGAAATCACAGGTAGAGAGACTGAGAGATAGGCAGGTAGGTAAACCTTTATATGCAAAGTCCCAAGCCTTCAGCCTTTACACCCTTACACACAAATACTGGAGAAAAGGGCGTCATTTTCAAAGTATGGATCGTATCGTTTTGTGTGTAGAAGCTGGTGTGTTTTGTGTTTTATTCTGCGCTACGCCCAGACTACGAATACATAGGATTCTTGAAGGGTCGTACTTGAAGGCAATGGTTCACGAGACCGGGGCTTGTCTCAAATTTCTGTGTCCTGTCGTGGTAAGGAGAGATTTCTGAGGATTTATGCGAGCCCCCCCCAAATTCATAAAACTTGGAGTGTAGACCTGTATCTTTAAGACCTTCTTGATTTCATATGAGCCCCCGCGGGCGTCAAGACCCCTCAAGCCCCGCCCATGGGTCCACCGTTGGATAAGCTACAGCGTACGGAGCCCTGAAAATCTACCCTCCCCCAATCTGACATGGAATCCCATACAGCCCTCTTTTCGTAGGGCAGTCACCTAGAAGGGATCCTGGTTTGAGTTCCATGTTCGTTTGGGGAGGGCGAAGTGGTTGGTAGCCGGAGTTGGAAAGCGATTTGCACGATCTTGGCCAACATTGACACCCTTAATGAAAGCACTGTGAATAAATTGATGCAAGTAGCAAAGAAAATTAGGACCCGCACAAAAGTACTAATCATAGTAAGACGGGCATTGAATAGTAAAATGACAGTAATACTAGCAAAGCAAAGTAATGCTCGTATTGAATATGGTAGTAGTAGGCTGCTTGACATGAAGTGTCCCGACCTGGGATTCCGAATCCCCTTATCGGCAGCTTCTACGCAACACGAACCGAACATGAATCAGCAGAGAATATTTTGCAGTAACTGCAGTCTATAAATCACGAAGCTCTCAACTCAAAATGCCTACGATGGAGTGAAATGTCCCAAAACGTGAAACCCTTACACTGTGCTTGGAGGGTCAGGTTGGACTTAGTAAGTAGGTTAATAACCCCTATAACTCATACAGTAACCCTAACTTTCCCCATTGCTAGCCTACTTACTAAGTCCCCCTGACCCTCCAAGTACACTGTGTGGACTGGGAAGGCAGAAGCCCTTGCTCCTTGTCCTCAGCAGCCCTAATCCTCAAACCCCGCACCCCAAAGCTGGACAAAAAAGCCAGTGTTCTTCGTGCTACGAATATTAGTATTAATCTTAGTAATGCTATCTATATTGATCTCATTTGGGTTCTTTTAATATCATTAACCCTAAGCCCTGAATCCTAAACCCTAAATCCTTCTCGGATTATCTTAAACCAGGTTAGCCCTCAAGGGCGGTCCCGCACGGAATGGAGTTCGGTATTCAAAGCTCCAGTCATGCCTTGGCTCAAGGTCTGGGTGTTGGGGCTTTACTGGGTTAAGTCACCATATTCTGGGTGATACCGTAAATCATTGGGTTTCCTGATTTTAGTAACTTAAGTTCTCTAGCCGCAACCTAGGTTTGGGCTTTAGGATTCCGCGGGATCAGACAGATATGGAGATCAAAAGGGTTTGGGAAACCTTCTGAAGGACTATAGTACCTAGGTATGGGTTATATAGAGGTCGTATACTGATATCCATTTGGGGTCCGAATTTGATGTCCCACCTTGAATCCTTCGATCGAAGTCTGGTGGAATGTTGGGAGCTTCGCGGATCACAGGGAATTTGGGATCTCTGAAAACTAAAAGCTAAACCTTAAATCTAAATCCTGAACTCTAAGCTCCAAACCCTGAACTCACTGAACCCTAAACCCCAAACCTTTAACCGGGCTGCTCCTTGGGGGGATACATGGGAACTACAGCGGAAGCATGGAACTCGACTAAGTGGGTTGCGTGCATTTCTGCTCGAAAGGAGGGCACATATGACAAATGAAGCCTGTTTTTCAAATTTTGGGGAAACGGTGCAGAACTCAAAGTAGTGCGGTTCCACGGAAAGCTGCCTTGGAATCCGAGTTGTTTGCAAAAAGACCTGGAGAATCGCCTCGCTGAAAACCTGTTACTTAGGCTGCACTAGCATCATGCATTTCCGTCTCAAAATATTGGTCGAGAACCGTGGTCATGTGTATGAGAGGACGGTGCAGAGGACTACCTTCTCGTGCCTGGGATGGAAAACTGCTGATGCTGAGATTCTTCTGCCAAGGAGCTTGCGTTTCTGAGTGGATGTGGAGCTTTAGTGCTTCTGTAAGATGGCTTGCTTTAGTTTCTCTTCCCGACTGGAACCCTCTGCCAAAAATATCTAAATGAAACCGTTGCGTGTGTCACATCTCTTAGATCTGCCTAAAGATGTGTTTCCACATGCTCAGATTGGACCGCCTTTTTCCAATTCCAAGAAAGCAGGAAGCCAAGATCTCAGCCACAAAGTCATCAACCCAAAATGTACAGGCCTCCTTTCGTGCCGACCTTTAGATTTCCAAGCACCTAACAGCCAAACCCAATCCCAAGTCTCCCATGAAGTCTCAGCCAAAGCTGCGCCCACCGTGACTGTGGCTACCCCAGGTAACCACCTCAGCAGCAATATGGATATGTCCAAGAAGGCGGTTACCTTTATATCCGCCACGATGATAGCAATACTGGTTACAAGCCATTACCGGGACTAAACAAAACGGACCCCAACGTTCTTGAACTCCCAAATGGAGGTAAAGTTCCTAGGAGTCATGTCACTTGTCTGAGTCTTCATTACGGGAACGGTCTTCACTGTACGGCGCGTGTATGGGGTCTTTACTTCTAAGAAACCATCAGATCATTACAGTTTGCTGTTCTCGCTCACTCTCCATTTTTTTTCACTGAGGGTCCCTTTTCTGCTCGTGTCTCTTTCAATCATTGTTACACAACAGTACGCACGGTTCATGGAAAGGCTTGATGTAGGGGGCCTTGGTGGTGCTCCTTGTTGATCCAATTTGACCAGACTGCACCGCAGATTGACAATTGCAGTGTTGGGGGCCCCTCAGGTTCAGGAGTTCGGCAGAGAGGTCTTCCCACGCATCTTGTTGACAAAATGCGGGGGTTTCGTCGCCCAGTCTTGGCTCCAATGTACTATGATCCTTAGTATGAGGGACCCCACCAGAAAAAGGGATTCCTAATTCGATCAAACCCTCCATCTCGGCATTGCTCCTGACCCTTGTGACGCATAAATCCTGAATTAGCCTTAAATTCGCCCTTATTACAACTATCCTGAGTGAGACTAATTCAAAGGTACATAAAGGCCTCGGTGTAACCAGGGTGTTCAGTCCCCTAACTGATGTTTAGCTATAACTATCCTAAGCATAACTCCACCTTTACCCTAAACAGCCAGAAGCTCTCCAGTAAACCCTTCTTCCTCAGGCTCTCACTTTTCCGTCCCCTCGGACTGCTGCAAATGCTCCAAAGCTGGCCTTCCAGGTCATCAGAGCCATTGGGGTACCCAGGGATTACAGGGTTTAGGGTTTTGGAGTTGAGGGTCTAGGGTCTAGGTAGGGCCTGGGGGATGTTAATGGGGGTGCCTCTGAGGATTATGTAAGCTTATTCTGAGAGCTCACATGTGGGACTGTATCAGAATCAATGGTGCAGGGTGGGAAGGGGACTAACACTGGTATTGTGCGAATGATAGGTTTCGTCGGCTTCCGGTATTTGGGATGTCCAAAAGCTTGGAATCATGCTCGGAAATCAATAGAGACCTGAGAAACACAGGGCAGGCGCCAATGCGCGCAAAGCAATCGCGCGCGAGGCGATAGCCAACAAAAGGAGTCCTCTTTGGGTTTCTTGTTAATGACCAACAACTGTTTTGCATTCTAGCAGGCGGTCCCTTCAAGATCATCAGGAACATTTCCTGCCGCAGTGCTGGCTCGAGGGTCCAAGGAAGTCGGAACCCGCTTAACAGCTGTGTAGGATGGTGGCTCTTCGTTTCTGATTCTCACCACCAGGTAGGATAAAAATGTCTAAGCTGAGAGCTAAACTGCTTGAAGTCATTCCGGAGCGTCAGTGCCACCTAAACTTCTGTAAGCCGGAAAACGCCGCCTGTCTTGAGGTTGGCAGATCCTTTTACGTGTGTAGGAACCTAAACCCTTAGTCTACTGACAATTTTCGTGAACAAGGGAAGATGTCATAGGTTTAGGGTTTAGGGTTAGTAAGGGTATATATTTTCTTTAAAGATTATCGAAGGATTATATTCCCTTCTGCCCTACTAACCCCGGTAAGTAAACCCCGGTAAGTAAACCCCGGAAAAAAGAGACGCCTGCAGCTTACGAACGTCTTGGAGCTGATGTCGGACGGCCTGTGCTTTTGGGCATTGACAGTACTCATTCCCTTTGTCATTCCCTCCAACTACCCTGACCATAAATCTGAGGACTGAAATTATACCAGAAGCGGCATGCTTATTGTCAGAGTTGTGTTGGTCTCTTGATTGGAGTAGGTGATTTGTAGCAGCAATACAATCTTGAAGAACGGTAGCCAGAAATCGATTGTGCAGGAGGAATTCTGGCTTCAACACATGTCATGGCTGCCATAATGGAAACCGTGCGACAGCTAAGAAGAAGTATACCCCATCAAAGGCAGACAAGTAGTCATACTGCGACAGGTACGAACCAAAAGAATAATGCAATGAGGGTAGTCTGTCTAGTCCTGGTAGCGCATGGTCTCTCGCCTAATTCACTTGTCAAATACCCTTCAGGAGGCTGAGCGACAGTTTTCAATGTAGTTCATAATTTAAAACTACTAACACCGACTCTACAGTGCTTCAGGCTGCGTCTCCAAGCTATGGGCCCATTTTTTCAATGTCCTTACAACTCGTAAATATGGAAGTCCTTGATTCGAAAAAGAATACCATGTGGGCACCTGGCTGGGCCAGCTCTTCGGAGGGCTTGGTATGTTGGCAAGTTTTTATCAGGAGAGCTTCTTTTGAGGTGGAAGAGTTTGGTGGCCCCTTGGGGCGAATTGGAAGCCGTGTTGCCATATGTTTCTTATGCTAACGACTACACGCTTACTGCGTTTTTTGGAGCCACTATGTGGGATTTCTGGGGTTTGGAAGGATCAACTTCGGTCAAGGGATATCTGAAAGATTCGGTCGAGAATCATATGGTAGTTTCCCTAAACAAGGGGACCCCAATTTGGATCCACATATGGTATAGTCCTTAATACTGGGACCCCCAAAACGGTACCCCTAATTTTGGGAAACTCCCGAATTCACCTCCAAAGAGGCAAAGGGGACAGCCCTCAATGATTAGACGGTTGCCCTTGCCAAAACCTAAATCCCCAAAGTACCCATGTAAGTGACCCATGTAAATCCTTAACTGAAAAAAAACCCAATCCAAAACCCCGAGCCCCCTAATCACTAGCCCTAAAACCCAAAATCCTAAGCCCCGAACCCCCTAGCCCCCAGACCTACCTAACCTGAACTCCAAATCCAAAACCTGAACCTCCTTAACCCCTTAAACCCTGAACCCTAAACCCTGAATCCTATACCCTGAATCCGAAACCCTAAACCCTAAACCCTGAACCCTGAACCCGAAACCCTGAATCCTAAACCTTTAAACCCTAAACCTTCAACCCCAAACCAACCAACCTCCCATGCCACCTCAAAGGGCACATCTGGGCGCGTCTCGCCCCAAGTGCACACCGAGCCATCCCCCAGGATGGCAGCGAAAGCTCCTCCGGGATGTACTCTAAAGGCCCCCCCCAAAAAATTAGGGTTAGGTTCAAGATTATAGGGGTCATATAGGGGTTATATGGGGATTATAGGGTATATATTGGGGTTACATTGGGGATAATGGAATATGAAATGAAAACTACTATTGAGGGTTTAGGGTATAGTCACCTTAAGTAGATAGAATGTTAGGGATATATTGGGCTTATATTGGGGATAATGGAAAATTACATGGAAACTACTATTCAGGGTTTAGGGTTGAAAGTGGTTATGTATACCCGCTTGGTTCCCTTAAAAGGGTATATAGGTTTAGGGTCTAGGGTTTGAGGTTTAGGGGTTTAGGGGTGTTTATAAAAAGGGGCACTTATACCACGACAGGGGCGATGATATATTATCCCAAAGTGCCACTTAGCCGTCTCTTTGGATATAAAAAAGGCTTAAGCTAGGATCCCCAAGTACCTCAAACGAAAAATATCCACCTTTTGAACATAGCTGATATATAAAAAAGACCTTAGGACCTCACAAAAGAAAAAAGGCCCTAAACCCCAAACCCTAATCCCTGAACCCTAAGCACCCCTGTAATGTTTAGGACTCAGGGGTTGGAGTTTAAGGCTTAGTTTTTCGGGATTTGGGGATTCGGTTTTGGGGATTTGGGATTTAGGGTTTAGGGATTGGGGTTGAAAGTTGAGGGTTTAGGGATTGGGGGGTAGGGTTTAAGGATTGAGAGTTCAACGAAACTTGTTTTAGTACCATACTTCCCAAGGTTTAGGTGTACGGGGTCAAGCAGAATTGTGTCCATTAACAGAATTCGGTTTCCAGAAAAATAGGGGCCCTTATGTTCCTCCAAGGGATTATATGTACATGTAGTGTGGGGTTTAGGGTCTCCAAATAGGGTTCCATTTTGCTGAATCTAGGGGTATATGGGGATCCAAACGTGATAGTGGGGCTTGAGGGGTTTAGGATGACAGCAAAACGCTCCCCTCTGCTTGTCATGTGCTGAAGGGTTAGAGCTTCTTTGGGTTTTCAGGTCGATGCTTCTTGGGTTTGGGGCTTCTCGAAAGCGATGCGCTAAACCCATGAAGGATGGGTCTAGCCTCTAGAACCTGGGGGTCTGTAAAATTCAACAGGGATAGCCGCAGTTCGCCTGTTGATATGCTTGAATTCAGCTCTTGTAAAATTAGCAACCGTTTTTTCCTTTGAGGGGTTTGGTGGTGTTGCGCGCAGTTGCAACGTAAGCTTGACCAAAGATTTGCAAGCGTGTATTTCATTATGCTCTAAAGCTTATGAAACATACACAAGTGCTTTACATGGGCATATGGATGGTCCGAAAGCAGCCAAGGTATGTTCCCATGAGGATCGCCAAGCATAGATATTGCAATACTGCTGCAAACACTTCGAAGTTTTGTACGGCCCTATCATACTAAGCTCCCATAATTCCGAAGGTCTAGGGCACTTAGTGTCGTGCAGTCTTTTTGGGCATGGTTTTGTGGCTAGACGGCGATACCATACCAAACCATGCTTGTGATTGTGGGAAATATCCATATCCGTTAAGACAATGTGCAGTGCTTCGACGCGATTGCTAAAGTGTCACTGTTGACCTCTTTGCAGTTGCCCACTCAAGCTTGTACTCAAGCTGCAGCACCGACAAGCTTGTAGCCATCATGTGTAACAAGGAAAACATAACCTACGAGCAATAAGAGCAGAATGACAGAAAACTGAAAAAAAGAGCACCGAAAAGCCCAAAGGCTCAGAAGTCCAGAAGTTTCTAGAGCCCCAAACATTTAAATCATTACCAATATTATGGTTCCATATTAGGGATAATGGAAAATAAAATGGAAACTACTACAGTATATTGGGATTATATTAGGGTTATTTTGGGGTTATATTAAATGATTACATTTTTGTCGAAGCTCCTCTTGTTCCTTTGATCTGCTGCACGTTTCGCAGCTGATGTTGAACTTCAGAGCCTGGCCAGGGGTTATCGTCGCCCTTAAGTAGATAGAATGTTAGGGTTATATTGGGGTTACATAGGGAAAATGGAAATTACTGTAATAGGGTTTAGGGTTTAGGTTATATTGGGGTTACATAGGGATAATGGAAAAGAAAATGGAAACTACTATTTAGGGTTTAGGGTTTTGGGGTTACGGTTATAGGCTGACTTCTTTCGCTTCTGGTGGCAGCAAGAAGCTGCGAAAAACAACAAACAACCTGCCAGTTATATAGTAGTTTCCATTTTCTTTTCCATCATCCCAATTTCACCCTATATACCCCTTTATTGGGTACTGCCCCCACCCAGTAACAGTCTATATTAGGGGTCTTATGAAGGGCTATATATAACTATATTATATTTATTATCCAACTGTTAATGAGGGGGGGCAGTACCCAACCCCTATATACTATAGTGCCAACTTCTAATTGGTCTGTATGACAGAAGTTCTGCAAAAAGGTGTTCTGGGCTGGCTCATGAGGACACGGTGCAGCTGCAGGAAAACGTACAAAATCAGGATCCCACTGCATCCCCTTAAAGGGCACCTACACTTTTGAAAGGCCACGCTCTGGGAGATGTAGTAATGTCCATAAATAAGGGGACCACAATGTTGACCCCAAGATACTACACACCAAATTTTCAGAAGCCCTACAACCCTACCAACCGTTACACAATCCTGTTTCCATTTCATTTCAAAATTTCATTTCCAATTACTTCTTCATGATTGGGGGCAATATCCCTAAACCCTAAGCCCTGAACCCTAAACCCTAAACTCTAAACCCTAAGCCCAATATCCCTAAACCCTACCTCAATGCGGCTGGGAGGCTGTCACCGCCCAAAGAATCTTGTCCCCACGTAACAACTGAACCTCGGCCAGAAAAAGGGAACTTAACGGGTGTTTAATATGACGGGGATATATTAGGTGGACCCCCCCCCGCCCTGTAATAGTGGCCATAGGGGATAATAAGGATTATGTTAGGGTCCTATTATATTCCTAGTATACCACTATTACAGGGTGGGAGGTCCTCCCAAGGGATGTAAGGAACTATGCGGAAAATGAGGTTTATGTAAGGGTTATGGAGAGATGTATGCTTGGAGGTCCATGGGACTTCGTATCTGCTAGTAACGGGGCTTGTAACCGGACTCGTAACTGAGGTAATCTACATAAGTCCAATGAGAGGGGTTGTAAGTAGCGTTATAAGCCCAGGTACTGTAATATAAGGATATATAGAGGATATATAGGCATATACAGGGGTATATCAAAATCATATAGGGGTCAGGGTGTTTAGGGAGATCTCATCCTGATAAGAGAGAACCCAATGGAAAAGAACATGGAAGATTAAGTGGAAACTAGGGTTATATAGAGTTTGTAAAGGGGTACATAGGGAATAACAAATAGTAGCTTTCTGGGGATGACATGAGCTATAGTCTAAACTCCTGGTATTCTCCTTAATAACCCATAGTAAGCCCCTATAAAAATCCCCTATATGGAAGGAGCTTAGACTACAGCTCATATAGGGACGACTATAGGGACTCATTCCTTGTAGCATCCCTCGTCCCCAAAACTTGGCCCCCCATCACCCTTGGAAAAAAAAAGGAGCCATTTTACAAGTCATACAGGAAAACCCGTGCCCCCAAGAGTAGGAAGGATTCTATATGGTAGTTTCCCCAAATAATGGGACCCTGACATGGACCATAATGGGACCCTGACATGGACCCCTATCCTTTTTGTGGGGGCCCACAAAAAGGTACCCCTAATTTTGGGAAATTTTGCATATGGCGGATCTCGGAAAATGTGCCTCGACAGAGCCGAATTCTCTCTGGAAATGCCTACTGGGACGACGGATCAATCAGATTCTGAAGGGCCCTTCAGGGACCTCCATTCAACTCTTCAACCCTAAACCCTATAGGGTCTAGGGTTTAGGGTTTGGGGTATACAATTATTATTAATACTGTTATTGATTCTTCTACTACTACAACTACGATTACCTTTCTTATTGGGATCCGTAGCTGGTGCGCATGTAGCATAGACTGCTACACATGCCTATGACTTACCGGGTTGCTGTTCGAGAACTTAAATTATATTACTATAATAAGGAAACCCTATTATTTACTATATACACAATTGAAATAAAACTACTATAAGGAGGAGCCCCTCCTATTTTAACATATACCCCCAAAGTATGGTAACTTAATATAAGTTCCTTAACAGCAACCCAGCTCATCGGCTGTAGCGTTTCAGAAAGAACGTCACAAGGGCCTGTGCAATCCCTGCGTATCTTCAGGTCCCACAAGAGTAGCCCTATCTTGAGAGGGGCAACTCAAGTAGCTGGATGCAAAACCTACTTGCCCTTGGTTAGCTGGGAATGAAGGAATGGAAAAGAAAATGGAAACCACAGAGACTACAGGCGCTATATAAGGATATATAGGGATTATAGGGTATATATTGGACTTATACAGGGACAATGGAAAAATAGAAACGACTATAATGGGTTAGATATGGACTACTCTAAGGATCCTTTCCTTCATTCCTAGCTAACCAAAAGCCAGCCTAAGCTCCAAGGGCATGCCGGCTTTGATGAAGCCCATATCCCATACACTCCCCCAAACTAATATGGAAACCCATATAGCCCCCCTTTAAAAGGACTATAGTCTTTGTAGGGCCCTTTTTGGGTTTCCATGTTAGTTACCGGGAGGGTATCCTTTTATTCTGTTGTTGTTGAGGAACAGAAGCTAAGCCACCATGTTTAGGTTATGTAGTAAAATGATACGGTTTCCCTAAAATGGTTACAGCCAAGAAATGCCTTCCCCTGATGAAGAGTCTCACCACGACTAGGCGGGAAGGATGGCATCGTTACCTACTGATCGTTAGTCTGGAATGAAGGCAGGGAAAAGAGCATGGAAGCTGCCAGATTAGTTTCTGGGGGAAGGAATCCATGTCTTCATTAGCTACTAAAAACAAGATCGTCAATTGCCAGCTTGCAGACAGGTAGCCATCGCGACTGATCATCGCAAATGCCCTGACTAGCCGGCTCCATAGTTGGTGCTAGCTATACTGAATTGCAGCAGGAAAGTAGTGAATGCAGGAATGATAGATTTCACAAGATGAACAACATCAATCACAGAAAGCGGGCCCTAAATATCCGTATCTAGAGGAACTAGCAGCTAAAGCCTCATGCAATATCTAGTCTTGGAAGCGCAGGCCTCCTATCAAGGTGTGCAAGTCGTACGGCATGCCTACATAGAAAGAGCAGAGAAAAGGGTGCCGAGCCAGGTCGTAAGCAATTTTTTCATGTTCGAAGCTGGAATATTAAGCCTCGCAGTTTTGGTTGCAGACAGGAACGCGCTTTCAAGAACAGCAATACTGTCTGTCACGTTGACAGTGGTTCTCTAGGGGGAATGCTGTTGTGGAGGGTTCTGATGTATAACTTTAAAGGGGATATAGGGGTTATATGGGATGATCTGAGCTATAATTAGTCTAAACTCCTAGTATCGCCCTTCATAACCCCTTTAGTCGTCCAGTAAATGATCGACTATATAACCCGCCTTCAGGAGTTTAGACTATTGTACCCTAAACCCTAAGCCCTAAAACCTAAACCCTAAGCCTTAAAACCCAAACCCTAAAACCTACACCTTAAACCCTAAACCCTTATCGGATTTTGGGCTAAGGTCGAGGGATGAAAACCATCGGGGCGAAAGCCCAATGCCTCATCCCCTCTGCGTAAGTATATGCTGGGTTTAGGGTTTAAGGTTTAGGTTGCTGTTAAGGTACTTAAATTAAGTTTCCATAATATGGGTATGTAGTAAATAATGGGGTTTCCTTATTCTGGTAACTTACCCTGTATTGCGAACGACTCGTGTCATCTACAATTCTATAAGTGTAGCTAGCAGAGGTATACAGGCGAGCGTTTCCCCACCTAGCTTCCCCCAAACATTAAATGTCCTCCCCCGACAAAATGACATGAAGTATGTTCCTAAAGTTTTTGAGGTGATACAGGCAATATGGAATAATAAGGGGAGGCGACTGAAACTACGAACAAGTGCATGACGTTGACTTTGCTGGTGGTAGCTCCACTGAACCTTGGCTTTATCCTTGCGCAAGCCCTCCTTGCCAACCTTCACCTGTACTCCCTCATTGCCAACCATGTTCTGGAACAGGGCTCCTCCTTTCTTTGCCACCGACCACACGAAATCTCATGGAGCCTTTACCTGGCCCCCACAGAAAGCCATCTTGACGGACCTTTGCAATTATGGCTGCTGCCATGTGCCTTGTGGGGTCCAATGCCTTTGGGCTATAGTGCCTGTCGTATGCCTCCAAAACTAAGGCACCTTGAAGAATTGACTATAGTAAGCTGCCATATGAGGTACTCTAAACTCGAACTCCTAGTATCCCCCTTTATAACCCCTATAATACTCGCCTATGTAATCCCCTAAATAACACTCTTGAAGGTGTTTAGACTATAGCTCACATAGAGATCGAAGCAGGTTGCTACTACATTGAGACTCCAGAGACAGCCCTACAGAACTAAACCTTTCTGCAACAATCTGCAGCTGCAAGGTTCTGGAATCTTAGGCCTAAGTTCTCTACGCAACAAAACCCTGTATGACCCCGCATCACCCAGAGCCGTTGATTAAAGCAGCCCCTAGCTTTGCACAGTCCCTTCGATCCGCCACAGGGCTCAAAAACCATGCTCTGTATGTGAATGCCCGCGCCTGCCATCATAGGTGCCGACAATCTCGCTGTCCTGCAGGTTACATAAGTCTTCCCACCACGCAGGCTTAGAAATCAATATTAGTTGCTGTTGGTTTCTGTGCTGTGCAGCTTCGCTAGTTTACATTTCATATTGCCCAACCGCGGGAGCACGTGCCAAAAATTCAAGGTCCCCTTCAAAGATGGTGAGTGGTGCGCTAAGAACCCACACAAAACAGGATTGCATTTGCGTGGCTTGCAAGAACAAATAAGTCTCGCAGCTCCCCAGACCCCCTAAAGGATCCAACAAACGGAACCCCCGAATGATCCCCTAGTTTTCCCAATGTAGTAATGGGTTCACATTAGGGAGGTTCCATTTTTTGGATCCTTTAGGGGGTCTGGGTAAATGCCACAAGGTAGGTTCCCTTTTCAGTTGGGATCTCCCTTCAAAGAAAGTATTGTCAACGGTGCCTCCTGTAAATGGTAGTTTCCCTAAATAGGGGGACCCCTTTCTGCATCCTTTAGGGGGTCTGAGTCATGGTAGTCCAAAACTATGGTGTCTGCTTGCGTCGTTCCCATGCTAGAAAAGTATGGATTTATATGTGTATATATATATATATGGGGGTACGTACGCCAACCTTGGCGTATGCCCAACCGGGAGCTTGTGAGAATCACAGGCGCCAGCTTGGGTTCTTTCCGCAAAGAGTCTAGATTTTGCTAACGCGGTGAGCAGGGCCCAATATTGCGTGTACCATCCTACAAGAGGCCAGTGAGGGCATGTAGTATGTGCACTCCCACAGCACAAGCCTGACATTTACAGCCAGTCACGAGCTCCATATGAGGGTTTACAACTTTGCATTGGGATCCCTGACACAAGACTGCAGCATCTCGGAGTATATAGGACATCTAGCCAAGGGCTCGTGCAAGCTGAGAGCTTGAAGGTCCTTGACTACCACAGCCAACTCTTCACCATGCTCGATGCCGGCCTCCGTGTGGGGGATGGGGCTCTCGGCTTTCGTTTTGCGGTTCGAAGGATTGATAGAGCAGCTACTGGGCAGCTCAAAATGATGTGTTCTCCACCTATCCGAGCTGTCTTCGACACACGCTACGCGTGAGACCTAACCCTCTGACGGCTGGTTCGTAAGGATCGAAGGGGCAGTGGCTCCAAGCACTGCCTGCCATCTGAATTCTAACCACAGTATTAACCACAATGCCCTGATCTTTGCATTACTTGCGCATGATTCCGGAAAGGAAGAGCTGCCTCTTGCAAAGTGGTGGCACTGCCCAAGACCTCGGCATTCTGGCTTCGGCTGCTAGAATAAATTGCAGTTCCTTGCAAGTGCCCTAGGTGTATCATAGCTACTTTGGTCTTCACCATACATTTGAGTCGGCCAATCTAAGTAAGTACCCTGGTGCTGTTTGCTAGCAAGCATGGGGTTTCTGACAATGTGGATACCCTGGGGAACCCAAAGGTTTAAGGAGAACATAAAGGAGAGATTATAGGAGTCTCCCTAAGTAGCCATTCCAGATAACTCCATTCCTAGCCTTATAGTTTCCATGTTCTTTTCCATTATCCCAATATAACCCTGATATATCCCCTATATAATCCCTATATCATGTAGTAACTTCCATTTTCTTTTCCACTGTCCCAATATAACCCCCATATATCCCCTATATAATCCCTATCTAATGTAGTAGTTTCCATTTTCTTTTCTATTATCCCTAAGGTGCAAGGAACCTCTGACCGTCGCTCTTGGCGGTGTTTTGAAGTCCAAATCTTCCAAGAAAAGGCCCGAAGCTAAGCATTCTTTTGTAATATAGGGATATTGGGGCTATATAGGGGTTATATACGGTATATTCTTGCTTCAAAGATTTGGTTTCAGAAGCCTGATTTTTCGGGTAGCCGCCATGTAAAGACTCTATAGTATTGTAGGGAAAAAGACAACCTACCTTGCCAGAAACATCCAGAACATCCATATTGGGGTTATATCGGGATAATGGAAAAGAACATGAAAACTACTACATTATATCGGGATTCTATAGGGGATATATTGGGGCTGTATTCAGGGTTTGCTGTAGAGATGCTGTACCACGGGCAGTGATGACCTTGATGCGGTTCAGGCCCAACCTGTAGCTTAGAGCTTGAAGCTTTTGCCAGGCGTGAGGTGCTGGGGGGGGGGAGGGGGTTCAGCTTTTTGAGAGTTCAAACTTTTGGAGGCTTTCAAGAGACCTTCATTGTCTCCGATGTTTCTTCGACGCAGTCTAATTGAGGCTGTAGTCTGGAACAGTGTATTCAGTATGTGGTAGTTTCCAGCAATGGGGGGCTCTAACGTAGACCCCAACCTTCTAAACAAGATATAGTATGGAATGCTAGGCAAAGGGCGCCTAACTATTTCAAAGCCCTATGTTCATATGTACCACCAGGAGCTACAGAGTTACGGCTGCATGGACATTACTTGAGCAGTGACCCCGCACAATCAGGTGATGATCTTAGCAATCCTCTCATTGTCACGATTGTTGTTCTTTTTGCTCTTATTGCTATTGAGAAGTATGGCACTTGTAAGGGAAATCTTATCTTGCTCACTGTGTGGATCCTCACGATTTATATGCGGCAGTCACACTTTGCTCTCCTTGAAGCCCAGTAGCTCCTGCTGTATCTTGAGGCATAGCGAGCCCACATCCTCAGATGCCAAACTTCGCAGCAGAGTCTACAGAAACCCGCAGCCCCAGGAGGGAGGGACAATATGCTTATACAGGGGATCCAAAAAGGGGCCACAAATTTTTGACAACCTACCATATAGGGCAAGCTTAAACCTTTGACAAGCCCTCCTTGAAGCATTCTGAACCCTCAGGTGCCCTTGTACCAAAGCTCTTCAACTAAGACCCAGGCCCTGATATATGCCAGCCCCAAATCCTAAAGCCTAAACCTCCAAACGTTCACGGCTTTCAAGCTCAGCGGCCCAGTGTGGATCGACTTCCACCTAGGCTGCTCAGTAAGGAGGAGAACTTACTGGGTGTTATATGAGCTGTAGTCTAAACTCCTTAGAGTAGGTTTGTATGGGGGATTATATATGGGACGACTA
>CAJNIZ010005825.1:9388-36740 GCA_905231905.1 Symbiodinium pilosum | reverse complement strand
ATAGAATACTATACCCCAAAAAGGAGGATAGAATCTTACTCTATAATGGGTACCATAGTATCCCCAAATAAAATACTACTCATTTGATTCTAGTTTCTGGCCTTTGGTTAGCTGGGAATGAAGGAAATGGAAAATACTATAATGGGTGATACCGGGACTACTACAAGGACCTTCATTCCTAGCTAACCAAAAGCAAGATTGGGGCACTTCATTGCGAATGCCACTCTTTCCCCTATGAGCTCAGCGTAGATGGCAGCTTCTGCATATAGGGCAACTCATCCACGCAGCTCTATATGGTAGTTTCCCATTAAATAGGATACCAATATAAGCCCCCAAATACTATAGTCCTCACCATGGGGACCCCCAAAATGGTACCCCTAATTTTGGGACAAATCCCCATATCTTTCTTGCTCCTCTATAACACCTGATTAATAAGCCCCCCGTTATAACAGGGATCCTATTATTAAGACCCTGAAAAGGAAGACGTTTATTAATAACCCTAAATGGTAGTTTTCATTTTCTTTTCCATTATCCCCATATCATCCCTGTATTCCCCCTATATTGCCACATTACCCCTACATTACCCTTAAAAGGAGGGGACTTATTGGCTCCCCGAAGGAAATCTGGAAGGGATCTTGTGTCCTGCTCTCGTAGAGGCCCCTTGAAGTTCTGTCCTGGCAATACTTTTATGATAGTATATCATAATTAGATCGTAGTATCTCAAGTATATCATAATAGATCATAATATCTTATAGTATCTTACAGTATATCATAGTGTATCATAGTATCTTATACTATCTTTTGGTATACTATAGTATATCATAGTTTCTCATTCATACTAAGTGCAATCCCTGAGCATCCGTCTAGCTGGATTCCACGAAGCTTTTGATCAACGCGGCCTCCTCGGAGATGTTGGTTTGGCAGCTGGCTGAAGGTTTCGTCCTTGCCAAATCTGAAAATCCCACACCTTCTTGGGGGAAAAGTATTTTTCCCCAAGCAATTGGGGGAAAACAGTAAACAAATGGGGGAAAACATATTTTTCCCCAAATAATTGGGGGAACATACTAAACTATTGGGGGAACTGTTTGCCCCCAATTGTTTCATACTTTGCTCATGTTCAGGATTCGTACGTCGAATAGGCTTAGCACTGGCGTGACTACTTGGAGGGTCAAGGGGACTTAGTAAGTAGGTTAATAACCCCTCTAAGCCATATAGTAACCCTAATTATCTCCATTATTTACCTACCTACTAAGTCCCGATGACAAGTATGCTGTGTGATTACGCTTGCGGCGCTGTCGCGACGGCTTCCTCTTATCCAACCTCGCTACGTGTGGCATCTCTGGGCTGAGCAAAATACTACCATCCTTCAAATACTTGGAGGGTCAGGGGGACTTAGTAAGTAGGGTAATAACGGGGATAATTAGGGTTACTATATGGGTTATAGGGGTTATTAACCTACTTACTAAGTCACCTTGACCCTCCAAGTAGGGACTCCGACCCCCAAAATTAAAAAAAAACAATCTTGTATGGAATTGCGACATACCGACAGAGCGATGCCTCCAGCCAGCGCACATTCGTGGATGGTGCCTCCTGTCGCATGTGTTAAGGAACTTAGTCTAAGTTGCGATAATGGGGAAACCATACTGGTTATATATATATATAAATACCCAGTATGGTACCTCATTTTAAGTTTCTTAACAGCAACCCAGTTGAGTTTGCTCCGTAGCTTGGCCAAGCCCAGTTGTAGCTCTAAAAAGGAGTGGAGGGCTCACTGAAAAAATGAGTCTGAAGAAACAGCTGTGTCTCCATCTCCGCATCTCCCCCTCCACCCCTCTCTCTCGCTCTCTCCTTCTCTCTCTCCCCCCATATGAATCATCACGCCTTCGCGGGCTGCGAAGCAATGAAGCAGCTGGTTTCTTTCCTTTGTCGTCGTCAGATTCCTGTTCTGCTGTGAATGGTCATCCATAGCAAATTGTCTACAAAATAGGCCGTGCATCTTTTCCGTGCTTTCTGCCGTGAATTCTTCTTGAGCTTCCCATTGCTCGCTAAATCGGCAAGTCCCCACAAAAAAAAAGTGGGCAGCTCTCTCCTTTATGCTGGATGACTGCTTGGATACACAACCGCCTGGTATCTCTTTCTAGTGCCGTAGACTGAAACTGGCTTTGCTCGTTCCCTGTCGTGGGATCATTCTGCACTTCAGCATCCCTCACTCTCTGCCTCCTTCCATGGGACACGCAGGTTACTTCCAGAAATGAGGAGAAAGAGTTTTGCGGAGGCCCATGTCTACGACTGCTGTCAATTTCCTCGTTTCCAGCTTCCAAAGCCTTGGGCTTGAATTCACAACATATTTGTGAGTGTAACTCTAAGCCCCACGGTAACCCGCTAAAAGGGACCCAAAGCTTTTCAAGGGCTTCTCACGACCATGGGGCTACCTTTGAGGGTTCTAGAAAAGGGACTATATGCTATTGAGGGTACTTTCACTTTCAGAAACCCTAGACGCCTCCTCGCCGTCTGGCGGAAAAGGGCGGCAGGAATGCCTTGAGTTCCCGTTGGTGTGATGTTCGCTTTGGTGATTAAACCAAGAGCGTTTAGACATATTTACCTGAAGGCACTGTTGCCCCTAGCTGCAATACTACATCTTCCACAGGCATGTTCGTTGAACAAAGAGACAAGCACTTCGCTCTAAAACGGTGGAGTTCAGGCGCCAGCGTTGTCGCCTGGTGCCAACTGGTTTCTGACAGCCCAGTGGACACAGGAGTCCATGATGCTTTCCTGATTTTGTATATGGGGTGTAACATGCTCCAAATCTTGACGTGTTGGTTTTCAAGCCACCCTCGCAACAACTGTATTGACCAGATGTCACAGCTAGGGAAAAGCCGCATATAGCAAATGCACTTTGCCCTGTGGGGTGACATGAGACAAGCGAGGTCATGAAATGACCCATACGACTTAATATTGGCTAGTATAGGATAAGGGCATATATATATACATATATATATATATATGCGGATCGTACGGGGATTGGATTCTCTTATTTCCTGCTAGCCCCCCTGTAAGACGTAGAGATTCTGCTGATTTCTGTTTAGCAGTCACAGCATCAAACAACATTGGGAAACTTTGCATATGCAGTGTGCGATAGGGTGACCGTCATTAGTTTGAGGAATCCAAAAGGAACTCATTGTATAGGATACTTCCCTAACTTCGGGGCCCAGAAAGGCGGCACGCTGTCTCTCCTTGCTACGCTGACTTTGTCATCCAATTCTTACTGGAGCCATGTTTGTTGCCCTTGTTTTGTTCTGCCACTGCTTTTTGCTGTTGGTAGTGGTGGTGCTGGTCCTCCTCCTCCTCCTACTCCTACTCCTACTCCTACTACTACTACTACTACTACTACTACTGTTACTACTACCACTACTACTACTACTACGACGATAGACGCCACCACCGCTACTATTGCTGCTGTCGCTACTTCTTCTCCTTTTCTTGCTACTAGCACAAACTTTTTGCCATTTGTGAAATGATTGCTGGCCGCGAGACCCCCAAGCTGTGAGCCTTAAACGATCCTCGAGCCCTTGGCCTAAGCTGAATCTACTTAGGCCCTGAACCTCAGAGCCCAAACTCGAAATCCTAAGCCACAAATGAGCTATAGTCTAAACTCCTAGTATCCCCATTAATATCCCGTATAGTACTCCCCTATATTTTCCCTTATATCACCACCCTCTATGAAGTTTAGACTATAGCTTAAATGCGCCCAGGGGCCAGGTTCCCTCCCAGAGGCCCTCGGCCCTCCGTCGCGCCGCGGCACGCAGCGCGCGGCTGGTGGCGGCCGCCTTGCAGAAAGCTGGGGCCTTGCTTGTGTAGGCTTTAGGGTTTAGGGTCTGGGGGGTGGGGGCTTCCGCCTGATAGGGTTCAGGGGTTTAGGGAATACACTATAACCCTCCAAACTTGAATATATAGAGTGGTAGTCCATTCGCCATGCTATCAGAAGTATATACATGATACAAACATGTGCCAGCTGCATGCATTATATCACGTTGTACACCATGTTGTCTACTTGGAATTTCAGGGGTAAGGGTTCTGATGGATTGGGGTTTTGGGGCCTTCACTGGTGGCCACTTAGGTGGCTTCTCACAATTATGAGCCTTGTTGGGGGGAGCTTAGAGCTACGCTAGAAGGCCTGACATGGGTTCCTCTAGAGATTCTCGAGTGGTTCTGGGTATCGTGCAGGAGTTAGTTAGTAGTAGCACCAAGAATTCCAAGTTTAGGAGATGCGCATCAAATGGCCATCCGTGAATGTCTTACAATTTACTAGCGCGAAGGGGGAGTGGATCTGTCATAATCGTCTTTAATACCGCCTGTATTCACTGCTTCACTCCACCTGTAGCACCAAAGAGACAATCATGTGTGCTCCGACTCTACGAGCCCATCCTTTTGAAGGCAGGTCTAGACCTCCTTTCGATGCTTAGCCGGTGAAAGACTTTAAGATTGGATGAAAACGCTGTCTGGTGAACCCGTTCTCCCCCGGTTGCTGGACACTAAGCACAAAACATCCTACACTCCAAACCCACGCCTCAACACCCTAAACCAAAGACAGCCGACTGCTCAACTCCAACCAAAACGCTCGGAACTCCCTATAATATACAATATACCAAAGTTACACCATAATATTAATATGCTCCCAGACCATTGGTGAAGTCGCCTCTCCAAAGCCGCCGCAGATCCAAATCCCGAAGAACGGACACGTAAGCCTCACCCCATCAAACATGCAAGTGGTACTTGGAGGTTCATGGGTATCTATAAGAAAGCTTTTAGCACCGATAGCCGAAGAGTTATACTTAGGCTACGTACTACCAAACTTTGAGTCCCGAACCTTTCAAGTAGGTTGGTATTTCTGGAAGAAGCAGCTGCATGAAAAATGCAGACGTTCCAACAGCTCAGAGGCATTGGCGAGTTCAATGCATAATGGGGTTACTCCGCTGACTCTGGAGGAGGAAAGGGAAAGCTGTTGTTTAAGTTCTTGCCTGCCGTTTCGGGTGTAAGCATGCAATCTTCATGCTTGAGAAGAAACTCTGCTTTCGCACATACGTGGGTCTTGGTGTATCGCTTTTTGGTCTCAGCTTCCGAATTGCCCATTGCACTGCAAAATGTTGACGCCCTGTACGGTGTAACCAGCCCTGATTGTTGAGTTGCATTCTTCTCGATCCGCTGAATGGCTGTTCAAACCCCTATATGATGTTTGCGTTTTCTTTTCCATTATCCCTATATAACCCTATATTAAACCCAATATAATAGAAGTTTCCATTTTCTTTTCCAGTATCCCAATATAATCCCAATACACCACGAACATTGGGGTCCCAGACCCTACCAGAAGAATTAAAGGCCATCTTGGCATCCCGTAACAGCAACCGCCTAGCCTGAAACAGCTAAAACCCCTGGTTGCAAAGGCATGACTCCGTCCTTGCTGGTGGTAACTAGGAGGATCGCCTACTTATCGTATACTAGTCCCGATAGCCCCTTTCTCATCCCCTGCTAACCACCAGTAGTCCCCGTATCTGGAATCGTTTTAGGACACTGGGTAGACACCCGGAAATGCTCCAAGACAGAGATCTAGACAAGCTAGCAATAACAGGGTCTGTATCCAAGCTGCCATGGCCACTGGGAATGACATCACCACTTGTTACGTTCAAGCTAGACGGCTCTGACGGTGCATCCCGTAGATTCCAAATACCAAGGTCCCCCCACAAGATACCCAAATGGAAGGGTTCTTGTATCAGGAGCCTTTGTCGAGCTCAAATCCTCCAGCCTCTGCACCCTACTTGGAGGGTCAGGGAGACTTAGTAAGTAGGCTAATAATGGGGACAATTAGGGTTACTATGTGGGTTATAGGGGTTATTAACCTCCTTACTAAGTCCCTTTGACCCCCCAAGTAAGCCCCGAACTCCCCAACCTCCTGGGCTCGCAGCCAAAGTCCCAACAACCTCAACCGTCAGCCCCAAATTCAGATGAGCTATAGTCTAAACTCCTTAGGGGGGGTTATATAGGGTTTTATATAGGGGACTACTATAGGGCTTATTAAGGGGGATACTAGGAGTTTAGACTATAGCTCATATGTCTTTTCTCAAAGTAATCCATTCGGAATCCCTAAAAGGGACACCCCCCCATACTCCCCGTATATATTTCCTATACATCTTTAGGGGCCCTGGCTCCTGTTTGGAGAAAACTCCCATATGAGCGGTGTTCCTCTTGGTGGATGAATCAAGTAAGATCGCGTTCTTTCTGTAAAGCACAATACCCAAAAGGAGGATATAATCTTACTCTATGTGGGGGACCATAGTATCCCAAAATAAAATGCTGCTCACATGTGAGCTATAGTCTAAACTCTTAATATGCCCTATAATACTCCCCTATATAACCCCTTTTCAACGAGTTTAGACCTCAACCCCTAAACCCTAGTCCCTAAACCCTACATAATCCCCCATACAACCCCCTTTAAGGAGTTTAGACTGTAGCTCATGTGAGCCCTGGATTAAATGTGTAGTGTATCTCTTACTAGGTCCCCTCCAAAACCCTATATATTCCCCTATAGGTCCCCCCCAACCTGAATTTAGTCCGCAACTCAATACTTACCCAAGACCTGGACTATAGTTACTATTACTCTAAACCCAAATACCTAATTATTGGGTACGTGGACCCTCTGGGAAACATGGAATAGGGAATCATTCTGAGAATTTCCCTAAGTGCGGTTTGGGTCCTGGGCCTGCCAGCTCCGGCAACATGGTCGAAGCTATACTTCTCCTCAGTCTCACAAGACGTCTTGGGGGTCTTGCAAAACTTCTAGAGGTCCCTCTTTTTGTTGGGGAGTCCGTGTGAAGGGGATTAGGGTGTTTTGGGGTCGTTTAGGGGCTTTTATGGAAGCCACAATTTTCTCGGAGCCTCTCGTCCGCCCTGAGAAGATAGAATCTGGGAGATTCTGGAAAGATATTCTAAGCCTCTCGGTTTGGTAGATGCCTAGCTACTTCAGGTTCTCACACAATCTATCCAAGGATACTTCCGGGGCCGTTGACAATCAATGCAGGGTTTCAGGATATAGTCCCCCTTAAGCAGATAAAATATGGCTTTGGGTATATTATGATGAGATCCCCATATATCTCATATTGTATCTACTTAAGGGCGACTATATTTTCAATATATACTCTATTATATTATAGTAGTTTCCATTTTCTTTTCCATTATCCCTGTACAACCCCTATAAAACCCCATAGTCTACCTACTTATGGGGGACTATAGAGGGTTTTAAGGTTCAAGGTTCAGCCGCAAGGCACCTCCCTGGTTTGACTTGCATTAGGGTTTACGGTTTAGGAGTTTTAGGGGGCTTAGGGTTTAGGGTTAGGGTTTAGGAGGTTTAGGGGGTTTAGGGTTTAGGGTTCTCCACTGTCGGATTTTGATCGAAAACCAAGGGCTCAAAAAGCATACCAAGTAGAGCCAGAATCTAAACTCCTTCAAGGGGTTATATAGGGGATTATATAGGGGACCATTATAGGGGTTATAAGGGGGATACTAGGAGTTTAGACTATAATGAGGCTTCCTATATGAGAAACAACGACCTCCTTTGCAGCCAAGGAGCTTGCTAGATTCAGGTGTTCTCCAACAACCCTAAAACCTAAACCTTTAACCCTTCAACCCCTAAACCCTTCAACCCCTAAACCCTGGACCCCAAGATTCCTATCACGATGGAGCAGGTCCCAGCAACTGCTGATCAAGCAATTCATCTGTTGAGCTCTGGATCCTTCCCACATGTAGGAACTTTTCTGGGTTGTTGATAAGGAACTTAAATTAAGCTGCTGCCATAACATGGTTATATAGCACATATCAGAAGGCTTCCTTATCAGGGTACCTGAACATAAGTTGCTAAACAACAGCCCAGTATTTCCATGTTAGGCGTATGTAGTAAGGTCTGTAGAAACAGTAGGGTTTCCTAATGTTAGTACCGTAACTTAAGTTCCTGAACAACAACCCAGTCTTTCGTAACACCCTTCCACTGCTTTCCTGAAAGCTTTCCGTCCGGGCGGCTGGACGTCCTTCGGCGCCCCGCCGGCAAACGTAGAACCTGCAGCTGCTTGGATATAGGGGTTAAATAGGGATTATATAGGGGGTATTTAGGGATATAGACGGGGTATATAAGGGCTATTTAGGGATAGAAATGGGGGTATATAGGGGTTATAACAAAAATATATTCGGAGTATTTAATATTAGGGTTTAGGGTTTATAGGGTTTGCAATGAGCAGTTTGTCTATTGTGATATGTAGGCATCCTGAAGAAACTGAAATCAGCCTAGCAACCCTAATTTGCCTCCTACTCACTGATGATTAGTAGGGAACGTAGGAATATAATCCCTACAACCTCAACATAACATATTCCCGTACTCCCTACTACCCTAAACCCTGAACACCTAAATCCTAAACCCTGAACACCTAAACCCTAACCCCCAAAACACCTAAACGCTAAACACCAAAACACCAGCAAAGCCTAACAAACGACTGATGTTCAGGTGGAGTTTTGGAAGCTCGGGCCAACCTTGGCATCGGAAAGCCTTGTCGATAGAATATAGGGTTTAGGGTTTAGGAGCTATAGTCCGCCTTGAGTAGACATATTAGGGTTATATTGGGGTATTCTTTGGGGTTATATTGGGGTAATGGAAAAGAAAATGGAAGCTACTATTAGGGTTTAGGGCTTAGGGTATAGTCCCCCATAAGTAGATAGAATATGGGGTATATGGGGATCTTATTATAATATACCCAAAGCCATATTGTATCTACTGAAGGGGAGCTCTAACCCTAAACCCTAAATAGTGGTTTCCATGCTGTTTTCCATTATCCCGATATGAGCCCTGGACTAAATTTGTAGTATATCCCTTACTAGGTCCCCCAAAACCCTATATAGTCCCCTATAGGTCCCCCCCAACCTAAATTTTGTCCTGAGCTCATATGACCCCAATATTACACCTATTTAATAAGGCATTTAAGGGATTGACGGAGAAACCACTGAAGTCCAGGAACCTTGAAAGCACCCTTCTACCCGCCCCCTGGGTAGCGGCAGCCACCGCAGCAAACATCAACCAAACTTCAACAATAGCAGTAGTGCCGTGAAGAAGATGTACAATAGCAAGTGTCATCTCCAATCGCCAAAAGTAAGAAGATGTAATCATAACAGGAAGGACCAAGAGAGTAGTTGAAGTGATAAAGTATGATAGTGTCTGAGTGCTGTAGCCTTCTGGTGTTGCATTCCGAGCATCTCGTAGTGTTGTCATGCCGTAGTAGAGTGTCATGAGATGACGCTGTGTCCCAACTCACCCTCCTGAGGCCGCAGCACGCCCGCAGCGCGCTCCTCGAAGCCGCGTTTTGGAGTTGGCTCCTGTGCAGCTTGTGTCACTCAGGTTCAGGGTGCAGGGGTTTGTGTCTTCCGCGTTTAGGGATTTCAAGTTTTGAGAGTGTAGGCTATGGACATGATACACGGAGGTTTGCGAGAAGTCGTTCAGCAATAGACAGCGCTTTAGCCCTACGTCTTTCATGAGCCTCCTAGAGGAGCGGGGCTGAGGTGTCAGGCTTATGGCCTCTAGTTTAGGGGTGGGGCTTCAAGGCTTCAAAATGAGGAGCCAGGGTCTTAAGTAGAGTTATAGTCCCCCTGAAGTAGATAGAATATGGCTTTGGTATGTTATAACAAGATCCCCATATGCCCCATATTCTATCTATTTACGGGGACTATATAAGTTGACAAACTATGTTGCAACCATATATATGGGGTATGATCTGCGGCGCAAATAGCACCCCGCTGAAAACTATCCAACAGCAACCTCCAAGTAGGGTTTAGACTGTAGCTTCATAGGCCATTTAGCTCAGGTAGTTTTCAAACCATACTTCAAATGTCTTGTCCTATCTTGTCCTGGGCTGTGCCAGGTATCCACGCCCAAGACCTCAAACCCCAAGCAAGGCGGGTGTGGGCCTTACTTTCCCCCAAACAAATGCGGAACTCTCCACTCATAATCCATTATGGTAGTTTCCATTTTATTTTCCACTATCCTCACATAACACCAATATACTACAGTAGATTCCGTTTTATTTTCCATTATCCCCGTAAATCCCCAACCCAAAGCCCTAAACCCTAAATCCTAAATAGTAATTTAGATTTTCTCTTCCACTATCCCAATATGTCCCCAATACCCTAATATTACCCCAGTCCAGGAAGCCAAATAGAGCTGGTAAAACACGTGCTAGGTGCGCAAACAAAAATGCTACTCAATGTGTGCTAGAATGATAAAAAGGTTCTGATAACCCCATCCCCCCTGAATAATGACAAAATGACTATCATCCGATGGTTATAGGGTCCGAATTTTGGCGGTTGGGATTACCAATAACCCGATAGTATAGAAAGTTTTACAACTAGCACATCTTTCATAACGCTCAATAAGGGCTCAACAACCAAGAACGCAAATCCCGAAGATGCAGATGCGTACAAGGGCCAGGAGACCTACAAACATCAAAATGAAAAACCAAAGCTCCAAGCATCGAGACCTGACCGTATGCAGTGAACCAAACCAGGAAATGGAGTAGCATCTGCTTCAACCTTACATGGCAAGATCCGAATGTTCCGGAGTTCCATCAATGTGTTTCAATTTAAAATAATTTAAAGATATCATGTTTTTTGCTGTTGGCATCAGGGTCCTCGTCATGCACGCCAAAAGATTAGGATCCTTTGTGCAATCATCCCCTGAAAACAAAAGTTGAACTTCACACGATGCTCGTGACCATACACCATTCTCATCCAATGAATCCCGAAAAACTCTCGTAGCACCCGATATGATGTCTGCGTAGTTCTTGTATAAACTCTGGGATCCCTTAAGCTCCAAACCCAAAACCCTCTGGAATTCTCTAGGCCCGGCCTTAGTTAAGGCTATTGAGGGTTAGTTGGAGTTAATTAGGGGGAACCCAGGATGTGTGGTATAGGGAGGCTTAATTCAATTGTATAGTATAATTTGGAGGGTCAAGGAGGGGGACTTAGTAAGTGGGTTGATAATGGTGATAATTAGGGTTACTAAATGGATTTTAGGGTTATTAATCTATTTACTAAGTCCCCTGACCCTCCAAGCAATACATTATAGAATATGTCAAATTATTTTACTTTATAATGTATTACATAGGTTCAGGTGGACATTATAATATATTATAGTAAGTACATTAGAGTGTTTCATAATAACTATAATATATTCTGGGATATTACATAGGTTCAAAACCCCAGAGTTCGCCACCTCCCATAGTCGCGCCATCGCACGCAGAAACTTGCGGAAGAAGGCCTCTTTGAAGCTGAGGGTTATCCTGAAGATCCTGTTACGAGAGGTACCATTGAGAATACACTTCCTTGAAGGGAGATCCTAGCCGAAAAGGGAACTTACCTTGTGGCATTTTTAGTATCATGAACAACACCCAGAAAGGGGGACAGGGGTCCCTCGAAATACATAACGATTATGAGGGATGTTGGTGGCCCTGTTATTAGGAACCTTAAGCCCTAAGCCTTAAAGCCCTAAGCCTTACACCCCCAAAGCCACAGCCCCCCCCTAATCCCCTACTTCTCGGGATTTCAGCGCCCAACTTTTCTGTGCTGGAAGCGTTGAACTTGAGGATTCCGTCCCTTATTTCCCGGCATTCTTGTGACATCGGGGGATTTCCGGAAATGAGGGGTACCTTTAAAAGAGGCTATAGGGGATATATACGGTTGTATAGGGGCATCTAGGGTTTTTATAAGGTTAAATAGGGGTTATATAGGGGCTATATAGGCGTAGTTGAGAAGAAAATGGAAACTACTATTTAGGGTTTAAGGTTTAGGGGTTTCCATAAATTAGGAGTATCTTGTTTGGCGGTCCGTATAATAAGGAATACCGTATTTTGGGGTCTATATTAGAATCCCCTTTTTTCGGGCAAGTACCATAGAATGCTTCCGGAAAGTACTCCATAATGGGAAACGTTTGAAGTAAGGCTGTCTGGGTGCTCAATGTCTGCTGGGGTTTTGATGCAACTTTTCACGCGAGGCCAAGCGATTACAGTTATATACACTTTAAACTACATTGTCCTCATGTTGCGCGCGCTCCTGTCAATTCCTATGCTACTGGCTGTAAGTCAAAATTGCCTGCAGAAAGAGCTACGTCCACGAATTCTATGGTACCTACAGAACTACAGCCGCGTTGAGGGAGAGGGCTGGTCCGATGAAATGCCTACTAGCTTCCTCCTATCCCTACTTGGCAGCTGCTACTCTGGTGCTCGTAAGAATGTAAAGCTGGAGATCAAGTAGTTATTCTTATGTACTTCTATCTACTCAGACCTCTTGCGCCCTATCCCCTTTGCCACGGGAACAGCGCGCGCCGTTCAAAAACTCGTCGTCCAAGCTCTTACCGAGATTGTCCGAAAAAGACGGCTGCTTCGCGGCGTCGGGCTGTTGCTCAGCATCCCGCAGCCGCAGACGTGCAGGCATGTCCCTTTCCGAGTCGGAGGATGAAAAGCATCGCTTGTCTCTTCCAGGCCCACGCATATGCCAAGCCGGACCCACAAAATCCTCTTGGAGGGTGGGTCGGGTCCAATTCTCCTGCACGCCGCGAATTCAGGCGTTCACAAATTCGGCCACGCCGGCAATTTGGATGCAATTGGGCCGCGCGCAAATTTCTTGTGGCGCCGGGTCTTAATTACAGGCAGAGCCGCATCCTGGGGAATTCCTTCCGGGTGATCCTTCACGAGCGAATTAAGGGGAGCGTACTTGCTCGAGGCTTGAAAAGGACCTCTGGCAAACAAAAAGCGCGCAAATGCATCCGTCCCCTCTCCAAAATCTTGCACCGCCTGTCTGTACAAGCGGCACTTCGTCCCGCCATTGCAGTCTCGAATTTAGAACACGCGCGAGGGCACGGAAGCCCGCGCTTTACCCGGCCCTTGGAATCAAACCACTTGGTCGAATTCTCCGCCGGCGTTACACGGGCGAGTTCTCGTACAACCCAGTGCAGGCAGTGGTATGGGATGAACTCGGCACCCCCCCTCCTGCTCCTGTGCGAGCGGTAGGTTCTCAGGAGGCGGGTGCGTCTCTTAATTAGGTCGGCCATCCGAGCCTCCATTTCCCGGTGGCTTTGTCAAGGAAACAGAGCCTCGCGTGCATGTAATTTCCGCTTCACCTCCTCGATTATCTCCTTCCCCTGACCGGACAGGTGCGCAGTTGGGATTTGAAAGTGGAATGCAAGAGGCTCACATGGAAGTCTAACATGTTCTGCACAGAGACAGCCGCTCCCCCACCTCCTCAATCTGCCTCCCGACGGCGGTCAGGAGTGGCTCCAGCGCTTCGATCTTCTTCAGGTCTTAGTGCGGCAAGGCATTACACGCTCACATCCCGCAACCCCCAAGTTCTGACCCTAAAACTATCATATGGCTATAAGAGGGTGGGTCCCAATTTTGAGGGTTGGGGTTGCCATAAACCTCTTATTAAGTTCAACAAGAAAGCCCCTTTGATACTTGTTTTGCAGAACCTTAATAGTATTCAACAAGCTCCTGTTTCTCTTAGATATGGACTAGAGGCCAGATGATATAACAAATTGAACGGGTACTTGCATCATTCTCTTGAAGTCCCTCTGCCTCCTTGATAGACTGCAGACCGCATCAGAACACAGCACAAAGCCCCGCTCCAACAAATGAGGCAGGCCCCTCTATTACATCCCAAGCACTGCTGGACAGCCACAAAGCCATCCCCGTACAATGTCCGCCTTCAATTGCCTTTTACACATGCCGTAACTGGGGCGGGGAGTGGATCCTTATAGTGATCCCTATACAACCCTCATATCTACCTCCATAGTAATACCTACGCTAAACCCTAAACCCCCTCCACTCGCCCTTCAACACCAGTAACTCTCGTATGCTATAATATACTATAATATGCTATACTATAACCCCAAAATGTGATTCCAATGGTCCCTACAATAGGGTTCAGTATAACCCCCTGTGAAGTAATTCATTTGCCTTGCCAGCAGTCCAGGACGGAAGAAGCAGCAAGAAGGGCTCTGACGAGGCTTCCGCCTGGGACTGGGGACTTGGCCTAGAGTTTAGGGTCTTAGGGATTTAGGGTTTAGGATTCCCAAAAAGGGGGGTAGGGTTTGGGGTTCAAGATTCCCAAAGAAGGCTGGAACTTAGAATGGGACGCGTCTTGACTGACCCACACCCCTTAATCTCATAAATCTCTCCCCTGCAGACTGCCTTCGCGGCGCGCTGCCGCTCCAGAAGGAAGTCCAAGAGTCGATTCTGCGCGCTTGGAGGCCACGCGGTTTTTAAAGGAAATTCGAGAAATTCCGGTGGCGGACTAGAACTTGGGGGTTCAGATTATGTGATTCTTTGAGGTATATTGGGGCTTGTTTGAATTGGTTTTATAGGTATGGGGAACATAGGGTTGATTCTAAACATCTCATCTTCTACTCCAGACGCACTTCCATGAAACGGCTCATGTTCAACATGGGGGTTTCCAACAATGAGGGGATCCCCAACAGTATCCGTAAAATCAGAACCCTAAACTCTAAAATCCTAGACCCCAGGTTCTGAAGCCTAAATCCCAAAGCCCAAATCTCGAACCCTAAATCTTAAACCCTCAACCCCTTAACCCTAAATCCTAAATTCTAAACCCTAAATCCTAAACCCTAAACCCTATTGCGCACGCTGAGTGCGACTTTTTATCGCTGCACGTAGCCGCTGGAGAGGTTCGAGCTCTGAGTCTCGACCTGGACTCCCGCCTACTTGGAGGGTCAGGGGGACTTAGTAATAATGGAAAAGAAAAGGAAGCTACTATATCATATTAGGGTTTATATTGGGGTTATATAGGGATAAAGCATAAGAAAATGGAAACTACTCTAATGGGGTATATTGAGCAATATTCGGTTATATGGTAATAATGGAAAAGAAAATGGAAACTACAGGGATTCTAGGGGTCATACAAGGATTATAGGGTATATATTGGGGGTAATATAGGGATAATGGAAAATACTATAATGGGGTTATAATGGGTTTTATAGGGTTTAGGGATTGAGGTTTAGGGGCAAGGGGACTTAGTAAGTAGGTTAACCAATAACCCCTATAACCCATATAGTAACCCCAATTATCCCCACTACTAACCCCAACTCAGGCCCCTGAGCGGATCTAGAAAGTAGATCCCCCACCACGGTCTGGGGCCGAAATTGCTGGGTTAAGGGCCCCTGAAGGGCTCCTAGAAACTACCCAGCAGTAGTATATGGTACCATATTGGGGGTTTCTGCTTTCTAGATCCTCCCACCGGTCTGGGAAAGGGGAATGTCTAAAGGGGGTTTATAGTGCGGCTTATGTAGGGGACTACGAAATGGGGTTATCAAGGGCGATACTAAAAGAGGTTTTAGGATTTGGGATTTGGGATTTAGGGCTTCGGATTTAGGGTTTAGGATGTGGGATTTAGGGTTCAGGACTTAGGGTTCAGGATTTGGGATGTAGGATCAGGGGTTTGGGGTTTCGGATTCAGGATTTGGGGTTTAGGGTAGGTGTGTTACGAAATGGGCCTAAATTATTCCAGAGGTTATATGGGGTTGTGAAGGGTATCTAGGAACAGGAACACTGGAGTTTCTAAAGCTACGTGGGTGCAAAGGGGTAACATGTAATATGGTTGGTATGGAGAATCAACTGGAAAAGACAATCGAGCGTGACGAGGAATGCGGGATTCAGGGGCTCAGTAGGTGTACTACGAAACCCTAGTGCTATCTTGAAGCAGAACTATGAGAGTTTGTAGAATATCATCGGATAAGCAAGAACTTCGGTGTTTTCCTGCCCAGCTCTCTGAATTTGGGGTACTCGGGGAACCCAAATGACGTGCAGGCAGGGAGAACAGCAAAAATATGGGCCCACTCTTGAGAGAATTCCCAATGACCAGCGAGGATGAGGATCTGGGGCTCCCCGCCAGCCGTGCTGTCGCTTCCATCTACATGGCCGTAATTACAACTCCGAAGTTACATATGATCGCAGATTTGTGCTGTAATCGTGCCCGTGCCAGCAGGATCTCACTCCTTGCAGCTATGTGGCTGGCAACGTCTTCTGTGAGGGCATACAGCATGTAGTGGTCCTGGGGCTGGCAAACTGCGTTGAGCCCTCAAAATATCTTTGAGTTGGAGCAGGGCATGGAAGCTATACTAAACGTACATCATTAGCCCTCCTGTTCTTCATTGGAGAAAGATGCTCGTTTTGTGTTTTGCATTGCGTAGCAGACACATCTGAGAAGGATGCAGCGTTTGTCTCGACGTGAAGAGGATGAATCATCCGATTCCCCCCCCGACCCGACATTTTTGGAGATCGCCTTGCCTGTCCCATCTAGCGCTGGCAAAGACCATCTGAATTTGCGGCGAGGAAAGTGAAAGTTGGATAAACGTTACCTCGTTTTGGGTTTACTCAGCTCTAGGAGGGCCTAGAATTAGCCAATACATAAGCTCTGATTTATCCTGAATAATCTCTCACCATTCTCTCACCCATTTACTTGCCTTTAAATACATGCAAAGCGAGGACTTTGCTTTGGTCCACCCCTGTGTACACGGAATTTATACACTTACCAGAACCTGTTTCGTAAATGTTAGGGCATGCATCTATTTGGCCCGGCTCACATTGCCACCCCGGTCTTTGAGTTATATCCTGCCCTCAAGATTCGATCCATGTTCTCACTATGACAGAACACAGTACTATCTAAGGGTTCATGGATCATTATAGATGGATCTTGGAAAGGATAGCTCTACGTATTCAAACTAAGAAGGGGACTTATACCCCCAAGTAGGTTGACAAAGCTGCAGGCCAGGCACAGGGATGTGAATCTGGGCCTCCACCCACCTTGCATGCATCCAAACCAAAATGCATCCAAACCAAAGCTAGGTATCTCATAGGTTTTAAGCTTTCTGGGCCGTCCACAACAACCCTGCTTAAAAATTGCGGTTCATGTCCCTGCAGAACCTGCAAGCCTGACCACGAAAACCATGAAGTGCCAAACTAATGGTACAGTTCTGTCAAGGCCATCCCTATAGCACCCTCAAGCATGCATGCATTCCTGCGCAATCTTAACCCTGCACCCTAAGTTCCCATTTCCGCTCTTCGTTTTCAAGATCTTCGCATGGCGAACAGCGGCTTGCTAAGCAGACTGCAGGGTCCCGGTATACCCCGGGCCCGAAACCAGTAAGCTCGAATCCTGAAAGCCTGACATGCGTTGTGTTCTCTGATGGTTTGTTGAATTATGTAAAGTTGTATTCTCTCTAAAAGTATTGAACCATAAAAAACCTTACCTTGTACTGGTGACTATAATATCCAAGTCTAATTAAAATGCTATTCGCCCGCCCGTGTCTGGCCTTAACCTCGTGATGTTGCTAACGAGCCGCACAGAAATCCTTGAATAATCTCCAGCCAACAGTGCATTCCATTTCATTTCAGTTACAGCATATGCAAAAGACCCACGCTCAAGACTCCAAGCTCCTGTAGTAAACTACACCCAATTCCTGAAGCCTACCCGGAAACCAACATGATTGAACCCCTTGCCCCCCAAGCCCTTGGTAGCCCAGTAACCATATTACAATAAGGGTACCCTTTTTTCTGTTGGTATATTATCTATGGGAACCCAGAACCCAAAAAGGGTAAAAGGGTACCACTGGGGTTCCTAGAGCCTTCAACCCTGAATCCCCAAAGCAAGAATCGCCAAGCCACCTGATCCCCACACCTCCACCCCATAGCCTCCTCCCCGAACCTGAAAACCCCAAAACTCTACGTGGAGACTCATGGGACTCAGTAACTACTTCTAACTTCGGTTAGCACCATGCCTGTACTTGGGAGAAGCTAAGTAAGTGTCGGTCATACGCCCGGTGATTATAAGAGCCACGCTTTTACCATGATAGGGTTACAAAGACTACGCGTGCAAAATACGGTTGAAAATGCTCCTTTTACTAACTTACTAACAGTCCGGCTCCCGATGAGATTTGTTGCTGACGTCAGCATTCCAACGATAAGGTTACAAAGACTAGCTGCGCAAGATCAGGTCGAAACTGCTGGACACCCCCCTCAAAAGCATGCTTACCAACACAGCTGCGTGCTCTCCACGAGGTCTCTTAAACATACAACCTGTGCCATGAGGTCTGATACGCCTTGTTACCAAGACGTCTCCACCCCAGGTGGCTTAAGCAGGACTCCTCCTGCCATCCTTTGCTAGCCACCAGCGCCGCTAGCATCCCCAGCGAATCCCGTAACATTCCCCGAATCTCCGAAATCCCTTAAGGGCCTTCTCATTTCATGTGGCGGCTACCTGCATCTCGGGTGCGGTTCGGGAACCTTCTGTTGAATATGTGTTGCGGGTCGATTTCGGAACCTCTTGGAAAAAGATCTGCGCAACGTAAGGTTGAAATTGCAGAGCATTTTAAAGATAAGGTTCAACATCAGAGATGCCCAAGATGAGGTACAACCGGCCTAATAGGGACCCAGACTTGCCACTCACTCAAGCTCTTGCTGTCTGCGGCTTTGTAATGTCTCAAAGTGGTCTGTGGCTTGTGACTGACCAACGTTTCCAAGGTCTCCGTTTCTCAAGTTGCCTAACGGCTTACCGTCCCCCAAAAGGGAAGTCTTCGCTCGCTGCTCGAACATCCGTAGAGGTGCACCAGGCGAACTGGGCAACCAACTTTCTGAAAGTATATTTCGGAATCACGCGGAAGGCAGCGAGTTCGTTGCCCTCAGCCCTGCGCCGCGGAAACATGCCAGGGCCCGTCTACGGCTTCAACTCTGGCCGGTGCACCCGCACAAAGTCAACCCCGCAAAACAAGACATGAGGTGATGATATATGCAACGCGCAAACCCGTCATAACCTAATTCCTGCAACATATATGTTGAACTCCGGAAATCAACTACTGAACTATGCCTGGGATGGAAGCGAAGAAATCAGAAGTGAGGCTCTTACTGATGTCTTGTCTTGCTGGCCGTCACCCTCAACCCCCTGTTAAAACATGCTAAAACAAACCAAATGAAGTCCCCAAAACGCCCGAAGCCTCAGGATTTGGTAGTCTCCCTAAATAGAGGGACCCCAATCTAGGGGCAAAATGCTATAGTCTTTGCCTAAACCCTAAGCCCAAACAACACCCCCTTTTTCTAGGTATTCTGAGGACCCCTGGATTTGGGTGGTTGTCAAAATTATGGTCCCTTTTTGGGTACCTTAAATATTAGGTGCCATATTATAATAGGGATCCAAAAAGGGACCATATTTTTGACTCTGACAACCACCCAAAAGAGTGCATACCCTCAAATCAGCCCCTAAACCCTAAACCCTATAGTCCCCTAGTCCCCCTTAAGTAGACAGAATATGGTTTTGGGAATAATTTTGACAACCACCCATAGAACCCATTATAGTAGTTTCCATTTTCTTTTCCATTATCCCTATATAACCCCCAATATATACCCCAAGGTCCCTATATAATCCCTGGAAACCCCATTTCGAGCCCAAGCCGCAGCTCTACCGCCCGTGGTGCCAAGGCCTCCTCCAAGCGTCGCAGTGCTTCGCTTCCGTGCCTAAGGTGTAGGTTTTCAGGGTTTAAAGTTTTGGGGTTTAAGGTTTAGGGTTTTAGGGTTTAACTAAGGGCTAGGGTTTAACTAAGGGTTAGGGTTTAAGGTTGAAGGGTTAGGGTTCAAGGTTTAGGGTTTAAAGTTTAAGGTTTGGGGTTCAGGCTGTCGGCTTCAAACCTTTGGTTCATTGGGTCCCGGGATTTGGGTTTCGGGTTCGCGGTTTAGGATTTACGTGTAGCATTCAGGGTTTATGACTTTAGGGTGTAAGCGTGTAGGCTTCACATTTTAAGGTCAAGTATGGGTCTGTCAAGAAGGCTTTTACATAGGCGTAGGTTCGTTTTAATGTAGCTTTCAAGTCCATATGTGGGGTTTATGGTTGCGGGCTTCAACTTCTTAAGGATTTCGTTCGGCACTACTACAGAAGCCGAGCAGCCAGAAACTCCAGAAGCCAGGAGGCCAGGAAATCCCAAAAGCCAAGAAACCAGGAAACCCAGAGGCCAGAAAGCTCAGAAGCCAGAAAGCCAAGAAGCCAGAAAGCCAAGAAGCCAAGAAACACAACAAAAGACACAAAAACAACAAAAACATACAAAAATACATAGCCGTCCCTTAGGATTAAGGTTAGTCGGTTCTAGACCTAGACATTATGGCCATAATTGTCGCTATTGGGCATTCCCGTCTCTCTCCGCATTTTTTGGGCACATTTTTGCGATGCGTCATTGCAACGGCACCGCTACGCAGCAAGTTGAGAAAGGAAGAAGCACTGAAACATTGGACTCCACAAACCTCAGAGCACAACATTCTGAACCTCTGGACCCTGGGTCCGAGGTATCTGATCTGACAACAAGCCACAGTTTGCCACCTGACATCCTAAACTCTCAAACCCCAAGACCAAAATCCTTAGCCTGCATCTGCCAGCCCTAAACCCCCAAACTCTAAACTCTGCCTCAAGTACTAAACAATTCGGGTTTAGGGTTTAGGGTTAATTGGGGGAACATTTTTCCCCCAATAGTTTCCAAAACCTGACGCTACCACTCGAATCTTGACCATGATGCACTTCCATTGCCAGTCGCTGCACCCGCTGCCATGTCGCGGGATTCAATCCAGCCAACGCTTCCTACGCTATTGCCGACTTGCTGTTAAGGAACTGAAAATAAGTTACGATAACAAGGGAGCACCATTATTCACTATGTACCCTGATTCTGGTGACTTAATTTACGCCTCCTATGCTTTGAAGAGATTGGCTAGCCGGGAATAAGGGAATATAATCCCCACATAATCCGCATCTTTAATGTATTCCCTTATTCCCTACAACTCCCAGTAAGTTTTGAAGAGATTAGGTGTAGCAAGTTGTTGGGGAATGGGTCTCGAGGTTGTCGAATTGGGGGCTTGCCAGCAGCACACAGGGTTCGTGCGGGTCCCCTTGAGGGGTACCGGTGACGGCGTCAGCGCCACGGAAGCATTTCGCGAGCATACAGTGCAAGAATGTCGATAGCTAAGCTTAGGGGCTACGATAACGTTTGGGTTTGGGAGTTTGGGGATGTAGCATGCTGGTTTGAGGCCCTTGTTTTTCTCAGAGTCATTGCATGACTCGAAGCAAGGCACCAGACATTTGACTTAGTTCTCAGAAATCTTCACACACTTTCTGTACATATCCCGCCTGCATAACCAATGGCCTTGGCTCCAAACCTGCCTCTTGAACCAACAGAGATTTATAGCAATCCCTATACAACCCCATTACAATAGTTTCCATTTTCTTTTCCATTATCCCTACGTAACCTCAATATACTATGGTAGTTTCCATTTTCTTTTCCATTATTTTGTTTTCATCTGGATGGGGGTCTATATCTGCCATGCGCATGACAAAGTAGAGTCCCTGTATACCTAAATCAAGATGCCTTTCTATAGCCCATCAAGTAGAAACCCCAGTCACAGAGACCATCAGCCCATATGAGTCCACAAAAAAGGAAACTCATGTCGAGCCCTAATTGCGTGCACATAAATAAGAAAAGGATTGCTTCAAAGGAGAGACGTGCAATGTTTGGAGCTCTGCATCGTACACTGCGAAAACACATGTCTTCCCTGCAAATTGCTTTAGAAACTGTGCATGCCATTTTCTGTCAGATCCCCACTTCTGGGACACTGTAATCTTCATGAAAAGTCCTCCTCAGCGCCTTCGATATCAAACTTGAGCAGCCTCATGGGCAGTTGCAAATACAGAATTGCCTGGAGCCCTACTACTTCGCAATTCTTGTGGCTTTGCTTTCATGTCCAGGACTCTGAACCTGCTGATGAATTCCCTGGGCTTCGGATTTTTTTAGCAACATCAGCACCATCAGCATCAGCATCAGTAGCAGCAGTTGCAGGCCTTTTTTGACAGGATGTCCAAACCGTGATTTAGCCACAAGCTTGCAGTTCACGACGCGTGCTCTCAATTACCTCAAAACTCAGCTTTCAAGGCTGTTCAACTCTGCGATTTCAGATAAGAATAACCCTGAAGACTTGTTTCAAGTCTGGTGTTTGGCGACTGAAACGTAAGGATTCAATGAAACGATGATTGGTAATGGTGATTCCAACTGTCGTCCCCCTTAAGTAGATAGAATCTGGCTTTGGGTGTATTGTAATGAGATCCCCATATAGCCCATATTCTATCTACTTAAGGGAACTGTAAAGCTTCATCTGCTCATTCAGACCTGGAATCCTCGGCCCCTTACACTGCAACTGCTGCTGAGCAGCGAGATTTTCTGACCCTCCAGGACTGGAAAAGCTGTCCTTGGTGGCCGTGCTTGTGTCGCTGTGAAATAACGTGTTTCCTTGGAATTTCCTTGGTTTTTGATTTAATGGTTTAGGGTTTACTGGAATTAAGGGCTTTGCCGCCAGACATCTGGATGCAAGGTCCTCGAAGCACAGGAGGATCTCCGACCCCGCCACGTACGATCCCAGTTCCCACTTTTGAGAAACGAGAAGGACATAAGATCCAAAAACCGAGGTTGCTGTTCAGGAACCTGAATTAAGTTGCCATGATGCGTATATATGTATATATATATATACAGAGTAAATAATGTGGTTCTCAAATGAAAGTAACTTAAAATAAGTTCCTTGACAGCAACCTGAAAAGGCACGCTCAAAATTCACATTTGAATCTATTGGGGTACTGTACACCATGATCATGCAAGGCACCCGAGATATGGAGTAATAGCAGCAATTTTACTCCTCAGTCGTCCGAAATCACTTCACTTTCAACGCATGCTGGGCCCTTATGCGGAAGCTTCTTGCGAATGGGTAGCTTTGAAATACGTCGTGTGTTCGAAACGTTATAGACTCATGATGTGTTAGAGCAGAATGGGAGTACCATGAAGACGCTTTCTGTTCTCATGAAGCGCAGGAGCTTCAAGTCCTAAGAAGCCATCGGAAAGGGATTAGCAAATTGGCGTTGCTTCAGCTATCGTTCGAGGGGCAGCAATTACTGGGTCCTGTATTCAAACCGGAACCTAAATTTTTGGGAGCCCGTGCTATACTAAGTTGACGGAAAATGCCACACACTTCTGATGGGTCATAAGGATTGCGCACCACAAAGGAACCCACACAGAACCCCAACCATCTTCAATGCACCCTACATAACCCCCATGAAGATTTAATTTAGCAGTTCCTCATTTTTGTAAATTCCATATGGTTTTTGCAGCACTCTGAAGACCCTCACTCAAGACGGCAAGCTTCCCATTCCAAGCCCTAAGTTCAAGCTTATAAGTACCAATATGGGGTCGTAAAATCTCGGGGTCCCTATTCACCTAGTATTCAAGCTCTTTCTGTCTCCTATCTGTCTCCCTCTTTCTCTCTCTTTCTATATCTACACATGCCATTAAGGGTTCTAGAAGCCCCTTTAAACCCTTAGAATGGCTAAGGGCCAATATGAGAGGCTTGCGCTTCTCACCTCAGATTAAAGCACACCTATAATGCCCAGAAAGTTCAGCAACCCTGAAAAGTCTCCAGACGAAAGTCACCTAAGCCTAACCTTGAACTCACCAAATCCCTAAACTTACTGGCAGTAGTAGGGAATAGGGAAATATGTTATGTAGGGTCTATATCAGGGCTATATAAGGATTATATCCCCCTATTTCCTACTGAGCACCAGTAAGCAAGGTCGAAGACGAAGTCTCTCCAAGGACGCGATCACCGTGGAGAGCTGTGCAGTGACAATGGGCTCCTATCATCGAGGAAGCCCTACTTAGAAGTTCCATGTGGGTGGTTGTCAAAATTATGATCCCTTTTTGGGTACCCTAAATATTAGGTGCCGTATTATAATAGGGATCCAAAAAAGGGACCATAATTTTGACAACCACCCATGTGCAGTTTTAAGTAGGTTGTAAGTACCCCGAAGAAGCAGATAGGGTAATGATCTTATATCTAGTTATAGCTACCCATTGGCGCTCTATAGTACGAGAGCCACCCCCCTAGGAGACCATTGGGGACCTTAGAGAGCCTCACGTGCCCATAGTTACGGAATGCTCTTACACAGGGTTAAGGGGTTCCTGAAGGCAATGGGGGTAGCACTGAAGAGGGTCTCCTTCTAACGCGTAGGAGTTGCTCAATTTTGGGAGGGGTCGCTAGGGATGCATGGGATTGCAAAGGGATGAGGACGGTCCCTGTCCTATATATGTGCTATGATTAAAGGAAGGGTTCGCGTAGGAATTTCCACCCCCATCCCCCTATCATACAGACTGTGCTGTGCAGTGCCAATAATCGCCAGGTGAGCGCAAGCTGAGAAATCCCTTCTGCAGAGATTGACTACCACATACGACATATACCCCCAATGTATCAGCTAGCATTGGGGAGCAATTCATATCAAAAGCGGCGTGGGTATGTTTAAGCTTCGGCGGCGGGGAACTGTATGCGGCCGGTTCTATTTCGGTGCCTTGGAAACAAAACTGAAACCGAAAGACAGTTGACAACGAACTCTCCAAACTCCAAACTGTAGCCCCTCGAGAGGGGGTGACCCTTATTCCATAGAAACCCTAAACCCCAAACCCTGAACCCTAAATTTTCCATGTTCTTTTCCATTATCCCTATATACCCCCTGCTAGAAACACTTGGTTGCCACACTGAGAACCCCACCGAAACCTAACAGTTGCTGAAGGCCCAGGGGCTCCTTCTGGACAGCTTTGGACGTGCATGTTACTGAGACTGCTAGGGTCTAGGTTGGGTACTGCCCCCGCTCAGTAACAGTTGGATAATAATGAATATGGTTATATATAGCCCTTAATAGGACCCCTAATATAGACCCTTACTGGGTGTGGGCAGTGCCCAAGGTCTAGATACCCTTTTGAATCCCCCAAACGCTCCTGCTTCTCATCAGCAAAGAAGATGTCCACAAGACGGCGGTCGAAGCAGCCGTTGCCTGGCTAAGGCTCTGACAAATCGCTGTGTGCTCATAGCTTATGTTTTAGGGCTTATCTTGGGGATTACATAGGGTCTAGAGTTCAGGACGGTTTTGAGGATTATCTTGGAGCATTACAAAGGGTCTAGAGTTTATGACGTTTGTGTAGGTTTTCGGGTCTTTGTAGGCCTTAAGGTTTCTGGAAGCAACCCCATGTAATCCCAAGATGGATTATGGTTGAGGGTTGGTCCAGCAACCTCTCGAGAAGTTCGTCACCAGCAGTCAAAGTCTTCAGCTGTCAGACTTCATGTTAATATAATAATTTCATTTTCTTGTCCATTATCCCTCTATAAACCCAATAGTATATCCTATAACCCCCGCTATATCATAGTAGTTTCCATTTTCTTCAGATAGGAGCGGCCGGAAAACTTTAATCCTCGCACCCCTCAACCTGAGCTCCAAACCCCTCGCCCGCAACTCCCGAAATCTTGCCCCTCTCTCTGCAAACTCATGGGGGTTTCCCAAAATTAGGGGTACCCTTTTTGGGGGTCCCTATAATAAGGAGTATCATATTTTGGGGTCTACATGGGGTCCCCTTCTTTTGGGAAATTACCTCATCTGCCTAGCCACAAGTTCACCCGATGGAGCACCAACGAACCCGGAAACCTAGAAACCCCTACTAAAGACTCGTGCAACCAGACTGCTCTTGGCTGCATCTTTCGCAGGGCGATGGCGTGCAAGTGTGGAGCTGGAAGTGAGGTAGGGAAAGTAACCTCAGTCGGCTGATAGCTAGCTAAGTGGGTAGGTTTCTAGGCTCATGGGCTAGATGCGTTTTGCTATCGTTCCTCTTCGTGTTGCACGTAGTAGACATAGCCTCAGCACGTTTGTTGGCGAAGTTGTGGTGGTGGTAAGGATGATGAACCTAAATGAGGCCAATAACAATGACAACAACAAGCATCTTAATTCCAGTTTGATGGAAATGCTGGCTACAGCCATTCTCAATACCAGCAGTATGGACGATGGCCGCAACATCTATTGTCCAGAGCCTATAAGACCTTGGAAGATATTGCGGAACCTTCCATTCCTTGCATAGGACTGCAGCAGTGCCAGGATCCAAGAGATGCAAGGTTCACTGTTTGAGTTTGCCCTTCTCGAGCTTACACGCTTACTCACTTTCTTCTGACCTCGGTACTATGACGCTATGACACCCCCATGGCATGGCAAAGGCAATCAGTGTGGGAATGTCTCACGACCCCATGCAAAGCATCAGACCTCGGCGGGTTACACTGTTCTACATCACTACTCCACAAAGGAGTTCCCGTGAAGCGGTGTTTGGGTTCAGGCCCAAGTTCTAGAATGAATGTTAAGCGCCCCCTGTTGTGTTCCATATTCTCTTACAGCCTCTGTAAACGGGCAATGAAGCAGCATCTTTAGAAGTAGGCCTACTTGATACAAAGAGGCCATCATTATTAATTAAGTAATGTAGTAGCCAAGGTACACAGCTTGTCGGAGCCGTCATGATCGCTCAGCGCCAGCTGGAAACAGTGCACCACGACAGCAGCGGACGGAACCTTAATTAACGCCAGCTCGTAGCGGTAAATGGAAGTCAGGCTTTGCGTTCTTTCACAAAGATGCCGAGGAAATTTAAAAGTACATGTGCTGTGGGGGTTATAGGGGTTATATCAGGGTTATATAGGGATAATGGAAGAAAAGAAAATGGAAACCACTATTTAGGGTTTAGGGTGGGTCCGGCGACCTAACGAACTAATCCAAGAGGATGTGCTCAGTGGATTTTGCCTGCTGCCGTCTGCTCTTTTGCAACACCTTTGCTGCATCGGGTCCATGTTATCTGGGACTTCCGTCGCACATACACCTGCGCAGCGCACCGCAGCCATTATGCCACCACGTAAGCCAGTATTCATGTGACTGCAGCGGGAGCCTGGCTGAGAAGACGGGGGCGGTTTGTCTACGCTGCGGTCACTGCCCTGATCTCCTTCTGGTTTAGGGCTTTTTGCTCTGAATTTTGTGTGTGGAGGAAAGAATGCGCGAACAAACAAATGCTTGGCCCGAATAGTCCCCTCCCGTTTCTATTTTGTGCCCGCACCCCACCTGTAGTGACATGCTCATGCTTCCCATCATGCAGGTGTTATGTATCATTAGGACATTTGATTCTGGGGTGCGGAGACGGGGCTTTGCTTTGGGGGGAAACGTCAGCTTAATGCCAATGGGAACTTCGTTTGCAGGCACAACGGTGCCAAATCTGTGTTTTGTGGACATGGCGGCTTGTCCTTTTATCTCTTGCTCTTTAGAGACCATTGGATGGTCTGATTCATGGTAGCCCAGTAACCATATTACAATAAGGGTACCCTTTTTTCTGTTGGTATAT
>CAJNIZ010005824.1:0-18670 GCA_905231905.1 Symbiodinium pilosum | reverse complement strand
CTCAAAGAGCCTAAAAGTCCGCTGCAGGGTTTAGGCCTTAGGGTGTAGGGTTTGAACCAGTGTTTAGGACAAAGCCAGACGGTTTAGACTGTAAGGTTTGCCTTGAGTAACCTACGTAAATCTTAGGCTTAAAGTCGTGGCTTTGGGTTTAGGGTTTCCCTGAAAAATTCAAAGATACTGAAGTATTAAGTTCGAAGCCCTTTTGGGAAGTGCATTGACTACCCTAGATTTGGGGAATACCTTAGCATCCACACCTGTTTACATATGCTTCGGCAGACCTCGCTGCATCTTCAAAGAGGACCCCAAGCATGGCCCAATACTTTTCTATATTTTCAGGTACGATCCCCCTGAACCTGCAGGAACAAGTTGGAAACATATTAAACATAGCGCTAACCCTTAACCCTAATTCCTAGGTGCATAAGCCGCAATGCTCAGCGTGGAATCTTGAACGTCCTACAACCTAAATCCGCAACCCTAATTCCCCAGCCCCCAGATCCTAGTGTCCACCCTTACATTGCCCTACATCCTCAGTCCTAAAATCCTTAAATCCAAAACTTGGAGCTGAATTCCCCAATCCACGGCCTCTCACAATGAACAGGAGCTCAACTTAGTTCTAGGATCTAGAGATTAGGCATAAGCCCTGATCCCTTAATCCAATCAAGAGTGACCTAGACCATCTCAAGCCGATGAAGGTACTAGATATCATCACAGCATTTTCTATGCTTAGATGGGTTCCTTTAGGTAAGCCCTTAGCCTTAAACAAGATAAACAAAGAGGTCTTGCGCTTGATAGGTTGGCGCCCGTACCTCTAGCTCTCTGTATACCTCTCTACAAGAGGTTGTCCAGTTGTCCAATGTTGTTTACATTACAGTCCCATCTGGGGTCCCCAATATAGGAGTATAGGGCAGCCAAAAAGGAGACAGACCATCAATTTAGGGTTTAGGGTTTAGGGTGCCCCCCTCAGCCTTAAAGCGTAAAGCCTCAGCCCCATATAGGCAAGAAGCCTACAGCATCGATCCGCATCCCAAGGATTTCCTTCGACAGCTTAGAGTCTCTACGAAAGCTTCTCCAGGAGTCAGCCCCTTTACTAGGGTTTAGAGCTTAGGGTGGTGAGTGTATAAAGGGCTTATAGGAAGAATATGCGTGAGCATAGAAAGAGCTGTTTTTTTGGGAAGATCCGTGACTACAGCTCCAAACTTACAGGTTTTACCCCCCTCAATTTACAATACTTAAAAGTGGAATTTGAGACCTCCAGACAGCTTTCTACCCCAAAACCTCAACCCTAAGCCTTGAACCCTCAAGAAGATTGCTGCAGTTGTTGCGCTCCTGGTTGCACCTAGACAGTCCTTCTACCCCTCTACTATGGCCGAAGTATTCACTAATGCGGGGTTTCGGATTTCGGATTTAGGGTTTAGGGGGTTAATGGCGTACTCGTAGGGACCATATATCGCTAATTAAGGGTACTAGGAGGGTCTTGGAACAGCCCGGACTTGCGGCTTGGGGCTTCAACAGACATGTGTCTAGGGTTAAGGGCTTATCCATGAACAGAGAACTGCCACACCTTGGCTTCGCGCACCATTTCCAGGCAATGGATCCATTTTCGGGTCTGACTGGTCCCTCACTTGGTGGAGGTCCATTGTACTTATAACCTACTTAGTAACTCTAGCTATAGCCTAATTATAAGTCCCGTAACTACAGTTACCCTAGATATAATTGGGTTATAATTACAGTTACTAAGTAGGTTATAAGTACCATGGACCTCCAAGCAAGAACCCTCATGAAACGCGCTCCTCACCTGTAATTGCTCGGGTGCAAAATGAGGAGTATTTTTTGGGGGGATCCTATGGTACCCAATATAGAGAAAGATTATATCCTCCTTTTGGGGTATAGCATTTTATATAAGGAATATATTCTTACTGGGTTTAACCACCAAAAAAATCATTATTCAAATGACCCTTAGGTATATGGCTGCCCTGGTTGGCACAGGGTTTCCTTGCAGATGGAGGGGTTTGCTTGACCCGCCATGCACTTAGCTTGTTTAGCCGTTGGACAGGATGAAGCAAACACGTGCAAACACATTGGAACCATCTGGCTTATATATATATATGTAGGGTTTCTTGGCTAGTATGCAAGAGGATTGCCTAGAGGAACTGATGCACATATAATTAAGCGCTTCGTACGCCAGACTTTGGAATCTCTATCGTTTTGCTAGGCTACCGTATTTACAGCTCGTGTTTTCTAAATCCGAAGCCGCAAAAACCTGAGCTTCTCAATTACGCACTAAACAAAGGCAAAGATACTAAGACCTCGGATACAAAACCCTTTTTTGTGTGAAAGGGGTACATTGGTTACTTGATGTAAGCCCCGAACTTCTTAAGCCCTCAGCATCGAAGGTTCTCAAATCGTGGGCCGCTAGTAACCTAGGATGTCATATTTCCAGCCTAAAATCTGAACCCTGCACCCTAAACTTACAATCCTAAAGCCTAAATGGGGTTTCCCAAAATTAGGGGCACTGTTTCGGGGTTCCCCGTATTGAGGCTTGTAGTATTTTGGGGTCGATATTCAGGTCCCCTTATTTAGAGAAGCTACCAAATATCCTGAACCACAAGCCCTCAAAGTTTAGAATCTTAAGCCCCATAGATACCCTGTGCAAACCTTGAGGGTCCAAGTGCCCAATTACCATGTACCTGCCCAAAACGTGCACTACAAGTGCTGCTGCCCCGAATCCAAGTATTCGATTTTTGGGTAGTTGGGCATCCCTATATGCCCCGATCTCCCGCAAATCTCTTTACAAAGGGCCACTAGTTGGGTACTTGGAACCTTAGGGAATTCTTGAAAAACAATGCAGACAGCAGGACCCCAATGCTTTTCCCATGTTACTGCTGCGGCGAAAGCTACGGCTGCAGGGCGATCCTTGAAACACAACTTAGAGGGCAATAAAAAGGGACCTCACCCGACGTCACAGTAAATGATGGTGTATATAGGAATAGTACAAAAATGGTTTTAAATTGAGACTAGAAATTTGTTTCAGATTACCCAGCAACTTAGGGGTTGGGGCTTCGGTTTGAATCATAGCCAAAGTACTACTTAAAAGGGCTGTGCACTTAAGGTTTTCGTACATAATGTTTGGGTATTTTGTCTTTTCTCCAGAGGGGTCTAGGTAACTCAAGGCAGGACTTGTTGGGTTGGGTCACCAAGAAGTTCCAACACCCCTAAAATGGAATAGACTTTAAATCATTTTAGAGACCCTCGTATATTTAAGGCCAGATTCATATTACCTGCTAGCGGACCCTAAGCCCTGAACCCAACGCTTGAGAAGCTTAAACCCTAGATTCCCTACATAAGGGATGTTGGACTTTATGCAGAAGGGTTTACGGTCCAGGGCCTCTTTAGGCGATGGAGCCTTTTCTTTGGTGTGGCTGGCCTATGCACTTTACTTCCTGCGTAAGACTCCGAAAGTAGGAGACATGTCCCAAACGAATGTCAAAAGCAAGGCGCCAACATGGTTGTTATTTTACGCACTTCTGGGGTTTAGGTATGATACCCGGCAAGGCGCCGCAAGGCCCATGCATCCCGATGTATCCCTGCAAAAACCACACCCTTTGGAATTAGATAGATCTTACCCTAAAAATCCAAGTACCAAATAATTATGTACTTACCCAAAACCTGTATTAAAATTACTATTACCCAAAACCCAAGTACCTCATTATTGGGTACATGGACCCTCTGGGTTATGCCGCAAGAAATCTCCTACCACGGTGCACTCCCAGTTTGAGAGGGTCCTCCAAGCGCTAGCCCGAGATGTAGAAGCAGACCCGGAAAGTCCAATATCCCGTAATTAGGGAACATGCTCAACATTATATAAGGGTCCCTAGTATGACTTAAGGTATATCCGCTAATTGAGGGATATTGGGCCCTGAACCCTAAATACTGGACTGTATGGGTAGTTATGTAACCCTGGAGGCTTCACACCTAAAAACCTAAAACCCTATACCCTATGCCCTGTAATGTAACGAGCCTCAAGTAGGCCTCGTGATGCAGAACACGTTCTAGGGTTAGGGCTTTGGGATGTATAGGATTTCCATGGGGTTTAGGGTTTCAGGGTTTAGGGCTTCAGGGTGTATAGGTTTCAGGGTTTAGGGTTTATAGCGATTTAGCGTTCTAGGGTTTGGAGTTTAAGAATATAGGGCTTTGGGTGTTTAGGGTTTACAGGTTCCAAGGTTCAGGTCTAAGGAAGCGGATAACAAAACGGAAACTTCATCTACGCAATTTCAGATTCAAGGGTCTAGTGTCTATAGGGTTTAACCCTAAACCCTGCACCCTAAGAGTAGGTCAGGAGATGCAAGCTGCCATATCACGTAGGTGTTGGGGTTCAGAGAGAGGGTTTAGGGTTTAGTGTAGGATGTTAAGGAATAAATCTTGATTCAGGTTTTCTATGTCAAGATATGGTAGTTTCCAAAAAAGGGCACCAGTATAGACCCCAACAATACGATTGCCTTTCTTGGGGACCACCCAACCGGCAACCACTTTTTTTTGAAAGTCCTAAGCCCTAACATACCCCCATAATGTCCCTATATCATCCCTGTATCCCTGTATGTAGCTTAATTGGTAGAGGTGGATTTTGAAGTTACGGGCATGGGGTTCAGATTGCGGAGAAAGGGTTGATAGTGCGCTTGTTGTTTGTTGTTGGATGTGAAAGGTCATTTTGTAAGGGTTTAGGGTTAAGGTTTAGGGTTTTGAGCTTAGGGTTTAGGTTTAGGGTTTAGCGTTTGGGGATTTGGGAGTGCAACTTTCTGTCGCAACCTGTTCAGTCTCAGTTGTTCAAGCTCTTGCCGCCACCACCTACAAATACTGAGAAACATGGAACCCGAGGGCCTGTTATAGTATTTTGCGTGTTCCTTCCCAATATTAATCCCCAATATTATACCCCATTATCCCTGTGTAAGCCCTGTAAGCCCTATAGTTTCCATTATCCCCATATCATACCCCAATATTATACCCCTATATTGTACCCCTATATATCCACCCTACAAACGTTACCGGCCTTATGGCAACTTCCGCGGCCTTTGCGTGCATTAGGATTAAGGGGTTTAGGGGTTTAGGGTGTAGGGTCTACCTACTGCTGCTCTTCATTTCGGGCTGCAAGAATGATGATGGTTTGCGCTCTTTTGGTTGTTTTCCGTCGTACCTCTGCTTAGGTACTGCAAGGTTGTTCACCTCGACCCTCAAGCTCTGTAGACTCCTACACTCCCCCAAAGTAACATGGAAACCCATCTAGCCCCATCTTAGGGGGACTGTAGTCTTTCTTGGGTTTTTGTTGGGTTTCCATGTTAGTTTCCGGGAGTGTACCGTTGTCGACTGATTTGTGGACTTTTGCGCCATCCTTCTACATACTTTTCAGGTCCAGGCAATCAGTGGTGCTCCTGCTGGGTTGGCCTTAAACTCAACATCCTAGACTAATAAAATATGTACCGTAAACTTGGCCTAAACTTTAAGCCCTAAGCCTTAAGACCTTTAGCTACGTATGCCTATATGCCTTAAATGGGACTGGAAGCTACCCAAGGCTCCAAACTCTTCGATCTGAAGACGCTACGTCTCATAAACCCCACATCCCAAACTTTAGACCCCAAACCCGAAAGCAATAAAAAGGCCTCAATATAGACCCCAAAATGCTATAAGCCTTATTATTGGGACCCCCAAAAAGGGTTCCCCTAATTGGGGGAAACCCAAACTCCTGAACTTTGGGTCCTAAACTTTGGATGATAAACACAAAATCCTAAATGGGAGTTTCCCAAAATTACGGGTATTTTTTGGGGAGTCCCTATAATAAGAACTACAGTATTTTGGGGTTTATATAGTGGGGTCCCTTATTTTGGTAAACACCAAATCCTACATCTCCTACGCCTCCAACGTTAAACCCCACAGATCCTAAAGTCTACAAGCCCTAAATCCTAAGTTCCTATACTTCCTACATCCTAAACCCTAAACTCTAAACCCTAAACCTCCTACATCCTAAAATCTTATCGGCTGAGGATCCACCCTAAACCCTAAATCCTAAACCTTAAACCCTCAATCCTGAGATTCCGGCTGAGGATTCTAGCTTCCTCCAGGCGATGCAAAGCCCCGGAGCTTCTCCCGCAGAGACCGCCATGGTGTTCGGGCTGGTTGATGTTTAGGGTTTATGGTTCAGGTTTTGATGATTAGGGTTTAGGGTTCAGGGTTCAGGGTTTAGGATGTAGGAGGTTTAGGGTTTAGGGTTCAGATTTTAAGGATTAGGGTTCAGGGTTCGGGGTTTAGGATGTAGGAGGTTTAGGGTTTAGGGTTTGGGGATTAGGGTTTAGGGTTGATGTTGAGGGCTTTCATGCTATCTTACCTAGATCCCCATACCTTACCCCTTTTAGGCTACCCAATTTTTGACATCCTCGCAACTAAACATTCAGGTACACTGGAAAATAAACGGTGTATGGTATTAAGGTCGGGGTAATGTAGAAGAAGGGTTTAAGGTTTAGGGTTTTAGGGTTCTAGGGTATAGGGTCCATTCTGGGGATGCAGCTGTTACTTTACCTCCCCCAAACCCCAAACCCCAAACCCTAAGCCATGCCTTCGTTGTTCCAGCCATTGCTTTATCTACCTACAGAGACTTGCATGAGCAGTTGTAGAGGAAACTCCAGGCATCCAAGCTTACATTGTTTTCCTCGATACCTGGATTGGCTGTCAATGCTGGGGTCTATTCTCGAAGCCTTACTAATCACCAATATTCCACCCTCATAGCCCTTCAGAAAAATGTGTATATATACATATATATTATATGTAGAGAGAGACAGTATAATGTGCCCCAAACCTTATTCTTCAAGTTATTTTAGTGTCTTCATTTCCCCTTGAGTGTCTGAAGGTCAAGGAGCTGGTCAAGGAGTTGGACCAGGCAATTCATGCCAGGGTGCCAGGTCTTAGGGGTTTGAATTAAGGCCCAACTTCCAGTGTTACAAAGGGGTTCATAGGGGTTCATAGGGGTTCATAGGGATGTATAGGGTTTAGGGTTGAGGGTTAAGGTTTGCAGGGGTTAGGGCCTGCTGTGTGGGTCCCTGGGATTATTACTTGGAGGGTCAAGGGGACTTAGTAAGTCGGTTAACAATGCGGTTAACTAGGGTTACTATCTGGATTATAGAGATGAAAAGCCTACTTAGTAACTCCCCGTGATCCTCCAAGTAGTGTATTAGGCAACCTGCTTGTAAAGGGTTACATTATGATCACAAAGTGGTTACTAGGGGGGTACAGTATGCTACCTATCTCCAAGGGGCTTTCAATTTCAAGTATGGGGTTTAAGGTTACAGTGAGGGTTTAGGCTTTAGAGGTGTGTCAGGCAAGGCCGCGCGCCCGGTTGTGGGGCGCGTTTGGCGGTCGCCGGTGTTGCAGGTAAAAACCCAGAAAGTCCGATATATCTGAATTAGGGAATATACCCTAAACTAAGCTAGGGTCCCTACCCTAAACCCCAAATCCTAATATCATTTAAGGTATGTTCCCTAATCAGGGGATGCTGGACCTTCTGGGAGAGCTGACCTTGGTCACCCACAGTACAGGCAGCGCACACGCGACGCAGAACACCTCCGACAACATTGCAGTAGACGTGTCTAGGGTTTAGGGTTTTAGGGTTTAAGGCTCAGGGTCTAGGGTTTAGACACGGCTACAGATTATATTACCGCACCTATTATTTAGCGATACCAAAATTGGACCCTAATTTTGGGAACTACCCAAAAGGTTTAGGGAGCCGATCCGTTTTCTGCTTGGAGCTGTGTGTGGATGTGCCACGGGTTTGTTTGAGACAGCATGACGCACGATGCATGAACAATGGAGGTGGTTGGTGCTCAACCGTGATCACTTCTGTAACATCTACAAGAACCCTGAGCCTAATCCTTAGGGTTCCCTAGAATTACCCACGTACGGAGCTTTGAAATTCTGAGGAACCGCAAAATTGAAGTTTCTGGAAACCCCAACAGACGAGGAGGTGACAAGAAATTCCGCACCCTCAGGTCTAGAAGTTTAGGGTTTATCACCATACTACCATACATCCCCCCACCCCCCTGATCTTCAATACCTCTGCACAGTCTCCTTCCCATATTTCAACTATAGGAAACTGGGGCTACATGGAGGGGAATCACAAGTATCTCAGGTGCCGCATCTTATTTCCTTTTAGGCGAGTTTCTGCTGTCGTCGCTAACAGATTGTTGTGAAGGTGAAGAGTAGTATGATTCTTCGAAATACAGATGAGATTGCTGGTGCATGGCCCCATACTACTCTCACAATCTATTGTTCTCTTTGTGGTCCCTCATGCTACCTCCTTTTCAGAACCCCCCGAAAAACCTTAAAGGCTAAACTATGAACACTTAAAGCCCAGAACCTAAAACCTAAACCATAAACCCTTAGACCCTAAACCCTAAATGTTTAACTCTTACACCCTAAACTTGTTGCAGGCAATTGGCCGGGCGCTTGAACAGGATCCCCTTGACCGTCTTGACCTTGTTGCACCTTGCTCGGCTGCATGGGCTCTTTCGCTGCACTCTGCTCCAGGGTTTTACATAGGGGTTATATTAGGGGTATATACGGGTTATATAGGGGTTACATTAGGTTTAGGGTTTCAGCGCTGGGGGTTTTAGGGTTCAGGGTTTTAGGGTTTAGGGGTTAGGGGTTAGGGTTGAGGGTTTCAGGGTTGAGGGTTTTTGGGTTGAGGGTTTCAGGGTTGAGGGTCTTAGGGTTGAGGGTTTTTTGTTGGTCAGGGGGACTTAGTAAGTGGCTTAATAAGGGGGATAAGTAGGGTTACTAATCACATGGGTTTTAGGGTTACTAATCAGTTACTAATCACATGGGTTTTAGGGGTTATTAACCTATTTACTAAGCCCCCTGACCGTCCAAGTAAGCGTCCATGTTCAATAATTAGGCTCCTTTAAAGGGATATGTAGGGACATATAGGGATATATATATATACATATATAGATATATATCTAGGGTTTGGGTTCAGAGATTTTTTGGGGCCCTAAGGGTCCATGTACCCAAGAGTTGGGTACTTGAGATTCTGGTGCTAGTAACCGTAGTGCAGGCTTTGGGCAAGTATATGATTGTTGGGTACTTGGACCTTCCGGGTAGCGTGGAAACTGAAAATGGACCTTTTGTAGACCACACCCTTGTTAAACAGGGTCCAAGTGAGCTATTGTCAATATTAGCCGTAGAGTATTAAGGGACACATAGCAGTTGACATAGGGGTCCCTCTTGCAGCTTAGTACAGCCCCAAATATAGTCACTAACAAGGAACCCATGTCAATTAATTATCTTGGAATTATTGGCTGTAGCTCACATGGTGTTCCTTGTTAGTTTGAGAGAATGATGGCTTAAGGTTTCTTATTTAAGCCGGGCTACCAACCCCTTTTTTGCAGGGAAAAGACAACAAGCATTCTGGTCGCATGCTGAAGACGGCATAACACTGCTCAGACTCGAGATTGTTCCCCTCCCTCTAACAAGCCCTCCAGGCCCTGACGATGAATGCTCCCCATATTGTGCTGGTATATAATAGGATTAGATGCGGGGCATGTCTTTTTGTGAGTCCAGCGGGTGACTTACGGGAAGTTCATTCTGAGCTCCATATAGCTTGACAGAGCTCGATAGAGCCGTCACGGAAATTGAGCCTGGCAAGGTCCCCAACGACGCCTCAGACGTTTGCATGGAATGCTCCAAGGACGCAGGGGGTGATGACTGTATGTTTTTCTGAGACGATCAATGAATACATGGCCTTCTTCACCATAGGTAGAGGGAATCACGCGTCAACCCGGATCGCAACCTACTTACTCCTAACCTCTACATCCCAGGGATTAGGGTTTAGGATCGAAGGTAAAACATACTACCCTACATATATACCTCAAATACCCACCATTAGGGACCACATGCCCCCATATACCCCTATTTGAGGGTACAAGAAGGCAAGAAGGATCCTGGTAGTCAAAAATCCTAAACCCTATACCCCTAGTCTTGGATCCTAAACCCTAAACCCTAAACCCCAAACACAAGTTTCCCCAAGAGGAGTTCGGAATTCTACGGCGCCGACATCACTGCCGGGCCTGCGGCCGATTGCTATTTGGCTTTGATCCATCCATAGGGAAACAAGTAGCCCCATTAGGGTTTAGGCTTCATGTAGGGTTTGGGGTTCTATCTTAGGGATCCTTTCAATGACGCGATGTAGGTAATCTTTGCATACTTTGGGGCCCGATGTAGATGGGATTGTATACTTGGATCCCTAGAACTTTAATCCCAAACCTTCAGGGTAATTTGTTTACTTTGGATCCAAAGGCATGAGACAAGGTTTAAGGGTGTTTAATGTGTAGGGTTTGGGTCCTTGGGTTCACCTAGACTATCTCAAACGCTTCAAGAGAAGACATTCTTCCCGAGTACGAAGCAGAAGAGCGCATGCAGCTGCAAGTGTTTGCCTTTGCCTAGATGTGCGCAGAGGTCCTTTGGAGGTAGGGTGCGAGGACGGGAGGTTGGGAGGCGTACCTCAAACGAGTAGTATTTTATTTGGGGATATAATGGTACCCAATATAGAGTATCCTCCTTTTGGGGTATAGTATTTTATACAAGGAATATAATCTTACTGGGTTTAACCACCAAAAAACACTACTCCAACGACGTGTCATCGCATTTGGGTTCGTGGCTCCTACCAAGTTTATCGGCACATAGGTGAAGTCTTGGTAGGGGCTTAGCGGAGTGCTTTTGGCTGAGAGTGGACGGTTGCAGGTTGAAGGGTCTATAGCCCAAAGGGTCCAAGGACCTAAATAATAGGGTTTGAGGTCCCAAATACCATTCAGATTAGTTATGGTATCCGGACCCTAATACCCCGTTACTTGAATCCTTAGACCGTCCGAGAGTACGGTTCAGTTCTTAGGGCTTGAGCACAGGATGTCGGCTTAGGTATAGCAGATATTGCAAGTCCCAACCAGGGCCTGAGGATTAGCGTTCTTCAAGTAAGTTCGAAAAGGTTTCGGGGTTCGTGTTTAGGGTTCAGGGTTCGAGTAAGTTCGAAAAGGTTTCGGGCTTGGTGTTTAGGGGACTTGAAAGGTCTTGTTTACAGGTTGTTTATAGGGTTGAGGGTTTAGGGTAGATTGTGAACATTGAACAGTGATGTGGATCCCAGTTTCAACTTAGCCAGAACCCTAAATGATTCCCGATATGATCGTCCGCTTGTCGTTCCAGATTCCGTGTGTCACTACCGTATGACGTATCTCAAATACGGAATTGACTGTTCCTTTGTTCCAAACCATGAGTTTTGAGAAGCTGCTTCCAAGTTGGTTGCACCAGTGTCTCCAGTCTGATGTGGGGGGAAGTGATGCGGAGCCTGAAGTGCAGGAATTGTCAGAGGCCTCTTCTTTGATGCTTTGAAGTCTCATTGTGCCGGGAGGACTGCACATCACAGACAGTCTGCTGACAAACATGCACACAAAGCTTGAATATTGGGACTCGTTTTGGAGCCACCTTCAGCCAATCGTCAGACTGCTCGAAGATCGAATGTACCGTGAAAGGTTCTTGGCTACTTGCGTGCATGGAACGGCAGCTGCTGAGCACGAGGATTCGTCCAATCCATGGGCATGGAAAAGCTGTACTCGAAGCGGTGGCAGGTGGTGGTGATCATTTGTCTGACAAAGCTGCTGCCGATGTTCACTGTTTTTCAGCAGGCTTGGGACGAAACTAAGTATTTGGCAAACCCTGTAAGGCTAAGAATTACAGTAACATTTCAAACTTAGGAATTTGGTCCCAAATTCCTTCACATGCAGGCCTTCCTTAGAGCGCTCTACCCTAAGCCCAGCCCACGTGCCCGAAAGAAGCAACTCGGGCCCAAAACACCTATATGTGAACTCATATGGGCCCAAGTGACATATTCAGTAGATCAGACCCCTACATCAGTGACTAGTGCCAGAATGGTAGTATGAGTCATAGTAGCCACCTAAGAAGATGTTTGAAGGACAGTTACTGCGAGGGGGAAATACCCAAGTTATATAGTTACTTGATTATTGCAAGGATCTAAACCTTAAAGCCTAAATTGGCCTAAATCCCAAGCCCTACAGTAAGCCCTAAACCTTAAACCTTTGAGGATCAAGCCCTGAGCCCGTCAACCTTTAGTCAAGGCCGTTGGCTTCCGGACAAACGGTCCGCTTAAGGGGTCATGGATTTAGGGATCTAGGGTTAACAGACTTAGGGTTTGAATTTGAGGTTTAGGGTAGTTTTAGTAGGGTTTAAGCTTGGGGTTTAGGGATTTGGGGTTTAGGGATTTGGGGTTTAGGGATTTGGGGTTTAGGGTTCACGGTTTACGGGCTTAAGTTTAAGGTTTAGGATTTGTGGGGTTTAGGGTTAGGGATTTAAGGTTTGGGGTTCAGGGTTTTAGGGCTGCTGATGGAGAATCAAATGGACGTGACAACGGAATATCACATGGAAATTGGGGTTTTACAGAGGCTTATTAATTGGGATTATGTAATGTAGGCCTTAATCGCCCTAACGATGTCCCTATAATAGAGGCCCTCCATACTCCCCCTTGTAATTCCCATACGCCTCTTAGGGTCTCTGGGGCAGCCAACTTTGACAAACTCCCAACCCAGAACCCTAAGCCATGATCCTTCTAAGCCCTGAGCCCTGGAGCGTAAGCCCATTATATATACATATTACCTAAACCCTAAACCCTGAACCCTAAACCCCCAATAATATGTATATATATATATATGTATACCTCCTACATGTCCTACATAGCACCAAAACCCCCCAACCATTTCTCACACCAGCAACAGGCTGTGCAGCGAATGTTGCCCCAAGGTGCCGCTGAATCCGGAGCCTAGGCTTAAGTTCAGCCACAACTATTTGAGCTATAGATTAGACTACTTAAAAGCGGTATATACTTAGGGGATTATGTAGGGTTTGGGGTTTAGGGACTGAACTCCTAAAAGGTGTTTATATAGGTGAAAAAAAGGGGAGTATTACGGGGGTCATTAAGGGGGGATATGAGGGCTGAGACCATAGTTCACATAGTTTAGGGTTTAGTGAGTCAGCGTAGGGCTCAAGTTTTAGGGTTTCAGCCTGTGAAGGTAGTTTTGGTGGTGTAGGGCTTAAGTTTTTTAGGGTTTGAGGAAATGGCATAAAGGGGTTCAAGCATCCTAAACCCTAAACCGCGCAAGGAGTGAGGTGCTTTGTCCAGGGTTGAAACGTGTTTTTGGAGGGTCGGTGGGACTCAGCAAATCTATTTGGAGGCCCTACTAGGTGCCCCAGTAGTGCTCTTTTGCCCTTTTTATTTTGGGGTCTCCTTCTTAAAGCTGAACAGGAGGAAACAGGGTACCCTTATTATTAATGGATTACTGCGGAACCTGGCCTATAAGCTGTGTACTAGCCAGTGCTCCCCATACGTGGCCTACTTACACCCTGACCACTCTATGTAGTAGCCACTCTAAACCCTGAACCTTAAGCTTTGAACCCTAAACCCCAAACAGCAAAAAAATGGGCTTACAGGTCAGTTTCTGTCCATGTATAGCAGGATTCACCCTTGCCTTGCGATCCACCAATTCCAGGCCTAGGATTTATAAGTCTCATTGTTTGAGTTTAAGGGTTTAGGGTTTTGGGGCACATGACCCACGGGTAGCTACCCTAGACATAGTTCGGTTACCAGTGCAACTACTAAGTGGACCTCCAGCCCTAGATATCCCGATATGGTAGCACCTAGAAACCAGGGGCCCATATTTATATACAAATATATCCCAAAATACGTTCATCTTTCTTTTAGTGACCCTGCTAAAAAGGATCCAGTACTTTTGCCAAACACCCACATAGCCGCTAGAACACCGAAATCCTAGACCTTGAAACCCTTAACCCTAAATCCTGTTCAAGGACCTCTAAGCCCCCTAACCTCCAAATTCCTAAGCCCTAAATCCCAAACCCTATAGGCCCTAACTAGATAGAAAACGGGTACATGGGGTGCTTATGATAAAATACCCAAAGCCATATTCTATCTACTTAAGGGTGACTATAAACCCTATAAACCCTCAACCTTAAACCCTAAACCCTAAATCCTGAACCCTGTAATTCCTAAACCCTCAATCCTAAAGCAACCTCCAAGGATGCGGTTGACATCAACTGCTTCACCTTCGGCGGCCAGGCAGGGCCAGGGTCCTTAAACTGGGTTGCTGTTAGGAACTTAAAATAAGTTACTATATTGGGGAAACCCCATTATTTACTATATCTACCCATTATGGTAACTCAATTTAAGTTCCTTAACAGCAACCCAGTAAACGCGGTCTTTTGGTTTTCGGGTTTTAGGGTTCAGGTTTTAGGGTTTGGGGTTTAGGGTTTGGGGTGTGGGGGTTTAGGGTTTCGGGCTTGGGGTTTAGGTTTAGGGTTTGGGGTTCAAGCACCAATACGTACCAAAATTGTACTGAGCGACATAAACCCATATCCGGATACACCCACACGCTAACTCTCAGATCGTATCACAATCCCTGCACACGTTTTTGGTGGTTCCTAGTGTTTAAACCCTAAACCCTAAACCCTAAGGAACTTGCACATGCAACCAACCCCAGCCCCCCATAATGTAAGAGACACCGTTCGGGAGTTTCGCAAAGCAACCCCCATGCACTCCTTGGCCCTGTGGCTTTAAGTTTAGAATGAATACCTACATTGGTCCCTATACCCTAAAAATAGAGCCTGAGGGTAAGGGAAACCCAACAATTTGAGAACCCCCCTCCCCTTCCAAACCCAATCGGCTCTACAAGCCCATATCCCTAGGGTTTAGGGTTTAGGGTTTAGGCCCCAAATCAGCCCAAATCCCTGGCTCAGAATCGCAGCGGCGTTCGCATCTGCAGCGCCTGCGACTCCAACGGCGCGCTACCGATCTTCTCTGGAGCCTCCACCGCCGTGCCTGCGCTGCTTTAAGGGTTTAGGGGTTTAGGGTTTAGGGTTGGGGCTTACGATTTCAGATTCAGTGTGAGGGGTTTAGGATTTCGAGCAGGGTCTAGGGTTCTATAGGGCTAGGGCTAAGGGTCAAGGATTTGGGTTGACATCAACAAGTTGTTAGGACAATCACTCGCATGGCAACTTGAGACACAACATCTGCGCGCGCTCATATTTCAGTCGGCAGCTTGCGCCGCTGTTCGGACAAACCACAGTGTGCTTGCAAGACCTTGGCATATACCAGTACGCTGCTCTACAAAGCCAGATGCACGCGAAGTTCTGCGTAAATGTCATGCAAGCAGTACAGTACATGCGTACACCTTGTGCGGTGAGAGAGACCCCTAATTACTCTCAGCCAAAGAGATCTAAAACGGCTTCCCACCACAACTTAGAGACCATCAGCGCATGTAACGCGACATGCTTCTAGAGCATTTGCTTCTAGAGCCCCTCAATTTCCGCTCGGCCCCGGATAATCGATGCATTCTACAAACCCGTTCCCGTAGCTAACACCAAAACCGTTGACCCAAAACTCTAAAACCCCCAAACCCTCAACCCCTAAACCCTAAACCCTAAAGCCCCTAAACTCTAAACCTGAAAAACTCAAAACCCTAAAAACCACGACAAGCAAGGCCCCTTCGCGGAGAGCCTCTATTGCGTCGACTCGGCGCCCTTCATTCATGCCGAGGTGCCGCGGCGCAGAAAGAACGGATGGAAGTGGGTTTAGGGTTTAGGGGTGCAGCGCTTTATAGCTTGAGGGTTTAGGGCTTAGGATTTAGGGTGAGGGGTTTAGGATTGAGGGTAGAAGGTTTATGCTCAGGGTTTAGGGTCTGGGCCTAGGGTTTGGTATGTAGGATTAAGGGTTAGAATATCAGCAGGCATGTTTTATCCCAGTTACACCAGACCTGAAGTCTTAGGATTTCATTCTAGGGCCATTTATATTACAGGGTTAGGGTTTAGAGTTTGGAGTTCGAGGCTTGGAGTTTGAGGTTTAGGGTTGAGGGTTTAGAACCCACAGGTCGTCCTACGTAGCAACCTGTATCCAAGGATATGGAGGGATTGTAAGACTAGAAGGGACCCACTGTTCAGGTCAGGATCTGTATATTGCGGACAATACCCTAGGGATCAAGGTAGTCCATGATGTAGGTGATATTTACAGACTTTGGGGCCTAAGGAAGGCATCATTTGTAGACTTTTGTAGACTTGGATCCCTTCGGATATATATACCCTAAACCCTAAACCTACGTGATCCCTATGCAAAAGTAGGCCAGATTCACAGTGACAAGGCCATCCACTTTCTCCGACATGTCGGAAACCTCGGCTGCTGGGGGAGTGCAGCCGCCACCTCAGCCTTGAAATCAGCCAGTACTCATGGGGCTCCCACTTACATAAATAGTAGGCTACTGGGCTATGAAATTATACCTAGAACTCGTTATTTGGGTAACTGGAGCCCCAGCGAATATAGTGAGGCATAATAGGGTTTTGCAACCCCTGAAGTATGCAGAACAATGATGCTGTTTTTTAAGGGGTGTTGGGCCATTCTTTTACTTACCCTTGGAGGGTTAGGTAATGAGGGCCCTTTGGAATCAAACGGACAAGAATCTCCGCTAACGAGTGGAAATCAGGGTTAAACAAGTGTTGCATCGGGCGTATGTTAGGCAGTAAGACCAACCCTCCCAGCACCAGGTATCGATTACAGATTTTAGGGTTCAGGGGTTATAGGTTTTTTTGGGGAGTGGGATTACTGAAATCCTCTTGTCTGAAAGCATGCGCTCAAAATCCCTTGCAGCTTCCATGTTTCCACTAGTCTACATAGTTAGTGTATAAGCAAATGTAGCAAAGTAGCTTGTACTCAGGAAGTGAGCCATGTCGTGTCAGTTGTTTAGTTACCCAGGTGGGGATACTTGGCTTCTTAAGTGGGTTCTAAATGGTGTTTTAAGCACATTAACTCTCATTGAGGAATTATAACCACAGTTATAACCTGCTTACCAATAAACCCTAAACCCTAAACCCATTCAAGTAGTTTACTAGGATGGAGGGATGAAGGTTGTGAGAGCAGGAGATAGGACGAAAGGAGCGAAGGTTCAGCAAAAGCCAGCAAAGAGACCCCAAACTGCAACACCATAATCCCAAAGTAGAGTAACCAACGTACAAGTCAGAACAGGGGCTTTGCCGAATATCTTGTTGTGCTGTTTGTCATCCTTTGTTTACCTTTTTCTGAGGGCTCTCCAAGGGTTTAGGGTTTAGGGGTTTAGGGTTTTAGGGCTTAGGGTTTAGGGGTTTAGGGTTTAGGGGTTTAGGGTTTTGGGATTCCAAAACTTTCACACCATAAATCTTCGCTCCTGCCTCACCTACTCCATCTTTGGCTACAGCACCTTTGGTAGGCTGCCATGTTTTTTTGGTGTACCAAAACCAGGGGTTGTGTTATACTGAACCCACAAGCCTAAAGCCTAAACCCTGAACCCTAATCCCTAAACCCTAGACCCTAATTGCTACAATCCTCAGAGCCGCCGGCCTTAAACCCTCAGGCACTTAGCCATCTTAGCCGCGGTTAAGGGTTTCAGGTTTAGGCTTTGGGGTTTAGGGACGTAGCCCTTAGCCTGAACCCCTGAACCCCCTGATCCCTAACCCCCAACCTCAAACTAAACCCTAAACCCTAAACCCCCAACCTCAAAACCACCTAGATCCCAGTTTTCATCCCTGGGCCCTAATGCCTGGACCCTAACAAACATCAAGTCCTAAATCCTATAACCCCTAAAGCTGAAACATCCTTTTTGCATATATACATATATATATAGTATGTATATACCTCTGGATATCTTAAATATTTGCTTACATCCGTAAGCTTTAAACCCTAAACCTCAAACCCTGAAACCTGAAACCCTAAACCGTAAAAACAAAAAAAACAACATGAAACCCTAAAACCTCAAGCTCTACAACCCTAAACCCTAAACCCTACACCCTGAAGCCCTAAGCCCTGTAATCCCTAGGAGCTCCTTCGCTGCAGCCACAGAAGCTGCAGCTGAACGGCTGAAGGAGGTGAAGGAGCCAGCTCAGAGTGTCACCAAAGGGTTCAAAGGGGCTCATAAGGGCTCATGGGGAGATTTAGGGTTTAGGGTTTAGGGTTTAGGGGAAGGCAGCCGAAATAAGAGTCAGAATAAGTGTGAGAGTAATCAGAATCGTAGGAGGAGTAGTAGTGCGCGCAATTAGCAATAACAATCGCTTCAAGAATACTTAATGGTAATGATGTTTTTACAACACCAATACTAACAGCAACGAAGAGAAAACACGCGTTGAGGGACCCTGGATATAGGTAATATATCATATCCCTCTAAAAGCCCCATTACGTTTAACCCCACTGAAACCCATACGAAGTAGGTTCCCTGACCCCTTAGAAATTCCACTGTCCAACAAAGTAGACGCTAGACCCTATAAGCCTCAACCCTAAACCCTAAACCCTTAACCCCTAATCCCTTGACCCCTAAAGCCTAATCCCTAAATCCTTGAACCATAATCCCTAAACCTTAAACCCCTAAACCTAAGCCCTAAACCCTTAACCCCAAGCCCTAAACCCTAAACCCTCAAGCCCTTGTAAACTTGCCATTACTCAGGGTACCCCAACTTCCTTAATCTTGAAACTGTCAATTTGAAAGTTTTTAAAACCAAAATGACACCCCCAAACCCTAAGTAATGGTAATAATCCCTAAACCCT